>VZSZ01003859.1:1517048-1559768 GCA_013398815.1 Ibidorhyncha struthersii
AATCTTTAGCTGTACAACTCCCACTTGCATTAAAGGGATTTGCACAGCTAAAACCTCATGCATCAAGTTGACAATATAGCCATAAAGATGTGAAATCTGAAGGGGGGTTTTGTTATGGTTTGGAATTTCTTAAATTTATTTATTTGGAAAATAGGTTTTTAAATTTTTATAAGAAAAGGTGAAAGCACGAAGAGCAACATGATTCCATTAGGCCCACACAGCCAGGGCCCAGACATTTAAAAAGATTTTTCCATTTGACAACTAGATATGTGTCCCACCTGCTCTCTGACAATGAGCTATTTGCAACGTTTGGGCTAAATATATAGGATTAATTAGGGGTGAAACGTTCTTATAGCCCCAAACCAACCCACTTTCCAAGGAACCTTGATGGCAGGTGGCCTGAGAGAAATAATGTAAACGATGCCTTTGCCTTTTCCACTGAGATTTCCCAGTCAGGATGCAACAGGTGGAAGCTTCCCATGCAGCCCACAGTCTTTACACACACTGCACGTCCTCACACCAACTGCCTAAATGTGAGAAGATGATAAATTTTCATCCCCCAAGCCCAGCCCTGGCAGTAGGCAGGGCCTATAAAGACAGAAAGAGAATGCTATTGTGCTTAAGGGCAGTGGAGCCATAGTTGGGCTACAGAAATCTGAACTTGGATGCTCAGTGTGGGTCCAGAAGAGCATGGCAGCTGGGATGCTTGCTCCCTTCTCTCCATCTGGCCGATGGTTGGTCCCCTGGAGGTTGTGCCAAACTGCTGGCTATAGGCAGAGTGATCGCTTCAGAGCAGTAATTATTGAGTACAACTGAGGAGAACCGGGTGTCATGTTTAGCCACGGCACTGCTGCTTCACAAGGTGCAGAGGAAAACACTGCACACAGGAACCTGGGCATGGAGACCTTTCTTCCTCTGTAGAAGTGGAAGAGAAGATATAGCTCACCACATTTACTGGGAGCACTGCTACACCACAAACTTATTATTAGTGACAGGTTGCACCAAAAGACCAAAACTGAACTTTATACTCTCTGCAAAAGCAGGGGCAACCAAAAGTTTCTGAGAAGATTTTAAAACCTGTGGCAGATTATAATCATTTTCTGCTTTCAAGTTACTAAGTCAAGTTTTGTTAAGTACCAAAAAGGCAGAAATATCGGCCAGCGTTTTGCTGGTGGAACCATGTTAATGACTCACGTACTATTTGTACTCTTCTCACCTGCTGTCTTTGCTTCTTGATTATCACTGCCATTAACAATCCCAAGATCAATTGTACCAGTGAGCACATTTTTCTGATATGCCTCAAACGTAAGGCAGTATCTCCCTCATATCTATTATCAGCAGATTCATAAATGACTGGACCGTGTCTCAATCCCACTGAAGCCAATGGAGTTACACCAGTTTTGAACAACTGAGACTTTTGCCATAAGTACTTAGACCACAGTCTAAGTCCGTTCCCAAAGCGTAATAGTCCTCCTGTACAATTTTCTTGTTGTCATTCCATGTACTGATACAAGACTTTCACTGTATCTCCCATGGCATAAAAAGCCACCACACCAGTGAACCAATACTGCTTGCCAAATTTCGCACAATAATTTGCTCTAATCAATAATTTTCATGTAACATATTAATTGGAACCCTTTGCCACTTTTATCTCCACGACTTACAGCATACAGTTTCACCTATCAATTTACTTTAAAAAGAATGATAACATTTACTATCATGATGAAAAGCTTATTGACAACGAGGATTTTCCACCCAAGTCAATAAAATACAGATTACTGTTGAAAAATTAAAAGTTCAAAGGAATTGCTTAAGAAGCAAAAACTGTAATAGAAACTTATCAAAGCTAAATAAGCAATAAATAAGACAGTATGAAAACTGTCAGAGCAACTTAGCATCCCCATTCTATTTGTGCTTCATTTTATTAGCTAATCAAAGTGTCATATTATTTCTACTGGCATCTATTTACTGCCATGTAATTTTGATAAGGGCACCATCTGTATTTATAAAAGCATTATCTTAATAGCTGTCTAGCAATCTACAAACATAGGTGATATTTAACTTTTCTAAGGGGATCAATTTTAAACCAGGCAAAAGGACTGATATAAGTCAATATGCTCTGTTAACACACCGAGGGCCCTATTTGGATCTCCCCCTGCCATGTGCCATTATAGCAGCCGCACACTTAAACCAAGGAAAGAGGTGAATTTGTTTGACACGCTGTGCGCTCTTCTTTGCTTTATTAAGATGTACAGCCATGAATTTTGTTTAGCAGGGCTTAGAGCTGCCCAGATTTTAAATCCTCAGCAAAAAAAGAAATTGTCACAGCGAACTATTTTGCCACAAAGAAAGTTTGTTTAAGTGATAGCGCTAATTTAGAGTCTCTGTGAATCAGGATTTTTCTCCTCTTTAATTATTCCCTGCATGATTTAAGGCCGTAACTTCTTATATCTTACAAAGAGCTTTGTTCCACCTTTTGCACTGCAGTGGGCCTATCTGTGGAGTGAGGAGCTCCCAAACCCACCCTGGGTCAAGTCTCTCCCACCTCACAAGTGCCACAGCCCCTCAGATGCCTACTTCCTCCTGGTTCCCAACACTTGCATGTGACAGCATGGCGGCCCAGCTTCAGCAAAAGAAGTTAAGGTAACTTCCAACTAGAGTCTACACTAGGGTTTATTCCCACGGGACAGGAGATACCGCTCCAATGCCATCCTTCTGGAAGAGGACCCAGACCTCAGCTTTCCAACCTTTTGGTGGTATTTCCGCACAACAGTACCACCATGATTGTTTTGAAGACACAATGCATGGTACTTTGTGCCTTGGATGGTCTCAGAGGAATGTATAAGTCCTGTTGTAGGTCACCGTGAGCAGCTTTGGTACCCTCTTCCTCACCCTAACGCTTTCTGCCATCACACAGGGGGACCTCCCCAGCTGCTCAGCTCCGCACAGCAGCCGGGGATGCCAGCTGCAGGCTCACAGCTCCTTTGGCACCTTCCTGATAAGGGAT
Organism: Ibidorhyncha struthersii; assembly: GCA_013398815.1. Classification (NCBI taxonomy): domain Eukaryota; kingdom Metazoa; phylum Chordata; class Aves; order Charadriiformes; family Charadriidae; genus Ibidorhyncha; species Ibidorhyncha struthersii. The sequence goes on from VZSZ01003859.1 coordinate 1,520,056, forward strand.
TGCCAGCGTTACAGCTCAAAACTCTCTCTGAACACCTCTTTTAAAAGACTTGGAGCTATGGGCAACAACAGGACTTAAACATCTCCTTTTCACACAGCCACTGAAGCAGGGACTTTCTGAAATGCCTACGCAGAACAAGGCGCCTAAACCCTGAAGCCCCACACAAGATTTAGCTACAGAAAACTCCCTGGATTTTGCTTGTTAGGTCTAGCTCTAACTCTTCGGTCAATGTGATGGTGAAATAGGACTTTCTACAGGATTAAATCCTTTGGGATCTCAAATAAATGCATTGTCTAAAAGCATGGTTAGGAGGAAAAGAGTAGGAAAATGCAGTCTATGTTCCACTACATGACAAGTACGTGTCAGATATTCTTAGACTGATTTTAGTACAATCATTTCTAATACATTTCAGTGTTAATTGCCATCTCCTATTTGACATAATAATTATACATAACTGAATAACTATAAAATTGCTGCCTTATATTGCAAATTACTAATTATAGTAGTAAACATTAACAACATGCCATATATAAAATAGTGATTTGTATACTGAAATGAATTAGAAATAATTGCAATGTGTGATAATTAAAATTATGCAAACATTAGCTATCTAATTGTTAGGTGGATTTTTATTTTTTTGCCATGTAGATTCTCCTTTTAGAGATTGAGATCATTATCTGAAATTTTTTTAAATGTGTAACTCCCCTCATAGGCTTGTTTTAAACCCAAGAGGGAAAGAATACAAGAAACATGTCCTCATTGAGCCCAAATAGAGATTTGAGGCAATGCTCTTGTACACAGCTATGCAAGCAGGGCTATGAAGAGAAAACCTTTAAGGTTTCCCCAAACAAAGAGGAATCCTCTCCTTGCCCAATGCACGGGATGGACCATTACCCTTATAGCTCGGAAGCTTGTAAAGAGAATTAGTCATCACAATGAATAACCACAGCAACCTCAAAGACACCTTCTTGCCACTGTGCCCTTTTAGGACTTTCGTGGCGAAAACTACTTAGAAGGGGCTCTACAGTGTCTTGCCTAGGGCTGCAGCTGGCTTCTTGTGGGATTTTTCCTTTGGCAGGACTTCTGTGAGCAATAATGGGTGTCCATCTCAGACCCCTCCTCTCTTCCCAGGTTCCGTACCTCTTTTTCTGTTATCTGTGGTATATGTGTCCCTTGTTAAGGGAAGGCCTCTTTCTCTCTGTTGATCATCATGACATTTCCAAATACAGCTGTCTAACTTCAGGTACAGGGCTTTGAAAATTCTTATCTTAGATATCAGTTTAGATGTAGGTTTGGTAAAATGTTAGTGAGTGAGAAATGAAAAGGAACATACTTAAGTTGGGCCAAAGTTAAAAATTAATACCTAGCACAACCTCCACAAGATGGTGTTTATGTCCAATACTGATGGGTACTGAAGATCTGCAATTCCAATCAGCTACACCGGGAGTTACAAGGACCAGTTAGATTCAAGCTTCCTCCAAACTAAAATAGGAAGAACTTCTGCCCTGGCAAAATTTCCAGCTACTTACAACTCCTTCCTCCACATTTTTGTATCCTCTATCTTTGTCCTCTTCTCCTCCAATGCTCATCTCCCTCCTAGCTTTACTTTTGCAGTTCTGTAGAAGCCCTAATGGAGAGGAGGGGTTTGAGACATGAAAGTTGCTGTAGTGTGTGAGCAAGGAACAAATTAGACTGCTAAAATGATGTGATAACCCTACATTTACCTGGTAAAGAACATCTTCGATATTAGTGTAAGACTGGAGCACTAATCAGAAAACAGTCCAGACACATTATCAGCAACAGAGCAGGGAGAAGGGACAGCCCCTTTATGAAATTGTTTTCTTTGATAAAGGGAGTTTCTTAGTACTGTAAATCTAACTCACATGAGTGATCATATAGCCACAGGTACAACACTCGTTATTAACTAACTTAAGAGTATGCACCAAATCAATTAAAAACAATCTTTAAAAGAAGGTACATAATTTAATTGTACCTCGGTACAGCTCTGCTCTAATTTATCTTCTGGCCACTTTCAAGGGATTTTACTTAGGTGTTTAATCTAACATTCATTGCAAAGGGTAATTCTCATGAAATTGCTATGGCATCTCCTGTATCACTTAATGCAAATGCTTCAGTGCCTCGGCAATGGAGAGGAGCTTTTTCAATAAAGACACACATCAAAGTGCAGTATGAAGTGCTCTCTTTGTTCAAGTTGTTTTAAAAGCAGCAAAATGTTTCACAGTAACGAGACATTGAGATTCTAACACCAGCTACATTTAGATGACAAATCACATCCTAAATAGTGGATGTACATCGCATGTCCATGATGCGAAGAGGAATATGGGCTCCAGACATGTTTTGCATATAAAAGCGTGCCCAGACTCATGAACTTGCACAGAAACACAAGATAGGAGCATGCCTACAGTATCAACTTATGTGCAGTATTAGGATATGCCTCAGACTTTTTCTTTAAAAAAAAAAAAACAACAACTTATTCTTGGCTCATAAATTCAGATTTAAGATACTTAAGTAAGTGGCCCAGTCATTAAAGGTCATGTAGCTGGCAGCATCCATTAACCTTACTATTTGTGTATGCGTACAGGGTGAAGTTTAGCAGATACCAAAGCAAAGAAAGACCATATGTACCATATGTGAGCAGGAGTTCAGCTTTTGCATTCATCTATAAAATCATGGTGGTCAGCCAAAAAGAGGGGAATTGCTTTCTGGTGAAGGGAGATCGACCTCAAAAGGCAAGGTAAGAGCTGCAGGAAAAGGCCCTCACAGCCTGGGGTACCTGCAAGAGCCCACAACACAAGACATCCATATTGCTGTGCAGCGGGCAGATGAAGTGTGAAGGACCCGTACAGTAAAATGTCAAGCCTGAGCCTGCTCTCATTCCTACTTCAAAATTCCCGAAGTCCTTTCACACCAGAATTACTCCCAATGTAGACCAATTTTGTTGTTTGGCACCACATGCCCAGTTTGGGAATGCAGTAAGGTGGGGCTGATAGTTCCCCCAAGGCTATGGGAGGTATGTGCACAACTACAGCTGGGGACCAAAAAAAAAGATATGTAGCTCCATTACCATCTCCTCTTCCTGGAGGAGACCACAACATTCTGCAGGAAACAAAAACATGGCTATTATCATCTGCTGTTCAAACGGGTGAAGGGGAGAGGTTTCCTGAGTAACATCTCACTTGGTGCAGACTTCCACTGAGTGCCGTTGCAGCAGGGGGTGGGAGCAGGCAAAAAAGAAGGGGCACAAAATCCACCTTCAGCCCTGGGTAGTGAATTGCCTCCCCGAAGCCCTGATTGAAGACTCTGAAAGAGCACCTCAGTGACAGGCAGCACAGGGGGTTTCAAGGAAATCTTGCTGATACCTGCACATACATTTTCTCCATCTGCCAATTTTCTCTGGAGAAGGAGATAATCTGTTCCCTTACTCCGTTACTCCTCATTATTAAAAGCAACCAGGGTGGGTTTTGTTTGGTTTGATTTTAATTAAGACCCCTACCAATATTGCTGTCCATCATCTCAGAAAATGGCTCAGGAGGACATCTACTTCCTTTCACAGCTATTTTTCACCTTTACTCTTGCGCTGAATATATAAAACATCACAGTGGGTATGGATTCCCATATTTACAGAATACCTATGTAAGCAGCTATAAATCTTTTTACTTAGAAGCTCTCTCTTCAGGTTACCATTACCATCCATCTGACTAATAAATGTACTTATAAATGCGCATGTTTTCACATCTCTCTCACCAATATGGTGTCACTGCGCTTGCTAATCATGATACAATTATTCAAGACCAGCACTGTAAGTCTGTGCTTTCTTCCTTGACACAGAGAGCTCTGTACCTGTTAGCCAGCCTGGGTTTTTTCATCTAAAAATGCTCTGACATTTTTTCATTCTCCTGATGTGAAATGAAATGCTTATGTTACAGGGAAGACTGGAATACGTTACTCTGTTTGTTAAAAAATAAAACTCGTACACAAACTCACGATATAAATATTGCCCTACTAGGGAAAAGACATTTATGGTCATGTTTGCATAGTCCAAACGCCAACACATCAGTAATTTGAAATCATTACCAATCTTTAGTTTGTACAATGGAGTAAGTAAAAACATTAATTTAAATATCTTTCCACACAGCAAAACTCTACTGACATCAGCATATTACCAAAACCAATTTTCTTACATCAACTCACATCTTCCCCTAATTCTGTAGCATAGCTCTTGGGAGTTGCTACAAGGTCTGTGTAAACTGAAAATCTAAATAACATTATGACGCCTGTTACAGAACTAATTTATAATCTAATACCCTAGTTGAATTTAATATCCTACTTATTTATTCAAGCAAAATATCTGGAAAAGATATGTCACATCATAATGCGGTTGTTATGAAAATGGGAAAAATAAAGAGGAACTTTAAGTATGCATAATAATAATCAGTAGGGACAGGTACAAGCAAGGACTGTTGCCTGCCCATCACATGAACAAAAGCTACAGTGCCTTGGTAATTGGACTGTTTGTTTCAGAATTCAATTATTGACAAATCTAGTATTTTACATCACATCTGCATGCTGAAAACGCTCCTTCTATTAATGCTATTAGCTCCACAATACAGCAGCATATAACTGGTGGACAAACCACTGGCTCCTCATCAGCCACTTTTAACAACTCCTTTTTCTAACTGGATCGAGGAATTGAGCTTTATAGCAGTATTTGTGAATATGTGCTTTCAGTACAAACACAGTCATACATGCATCATAACTTTCAAATTAATGAAAACAGACTACGTCAGTGAATATCAAATTTACCTCTTAATTTGCCTTTTCTAAGCCCTTCCAAGTGAATACATCTCTCAAACACAGTTTTGTAAAAATATTTAGGATCACAGCAGGAGAGAAAAACAAATAGGCTAAAATCATTCACAAAACATTTTGCTATTGAAGTGTCACTGCTGGATAAGCCCTGTTAGCTATTCTGGCAGAAACAGCATTTTATAAAAACTTAGTAGACCTGAATAGCATATTTATATGGCAGAGCTGAATGCCCAGAAAAAGGACAGCATCCATTTTTAGCCAACTTAATACCCACCGTGGAGGCCTGCATAAATCATGTTACAGTAAATGCATAACCTTATTGCTTGACTTGAGTTGTGCTGCAGTCCAGGCTTTCAACCTCCACCTGGCATTCAGCAGACCAGAGACAGCCACTGACCATCATGCTCTGGCGACTGCCAGAGGTCACATAAATAGCATCAATGGCACACACAACAATAATATATATATATATATAATGTGTCTCTGTGTGTGTAAAAACCTATATATAGGTTTAACCCTATATATTGGTTTAACCCTGTTGAGTAGTCAAAATTCCTTCACTTAGACACACAATTCACTCTGGGTGAAAAGTTGTACTGAAGCTGCCATGAAAATGCAATTACCTCGTTCAGCCAATTTGTTTCAGTGTGTGCTTAAGTGCACCCAGTTACAGAGTGGGTGAAACTCCCCTGTTTGGAAGTCCAGGCCACAAAGGCAGAAGCTGGTCAACTCTGCTACCCTTGATGGTGTCACAGTGTTTGAGAGCACAGGATACGCCTGGTTAAGTTTAACAATCGCACCTCACTTGCAGTAGTATTTACTTATGGTAAAAACTCTCAAAAGTAGAGGAAAGGCTGCTGTCCAAGACAAGTCATAGAGTGGCAATTAGATATTCCTCCTCCATTTTTTCCAAAACACTGCAGTTCCTAATACAGAAACACACGCTCCACAGAATCACTGATTAGAGAGACGCTGCCTCCTACTCCCTATGAATATGTCCCTAAGGTTTCTCTTAAAAACTAGCTTATCATTATCTTCCTTCAGGAGGTCAAAGGCTGGTCAAGCCCCTGCCCTCCTATGATGTTCCCTCACATCCTCCCCCAGCCCCTAAAGGCCACAGGCCCCGTGCTGCTGCCTCCCCAAAACCAGCCCCATGGCAGCAGCAGCTCTCCTCTGCCACTCCTGTGCTCGCATACCCCATGGCAGGTTTTGTGTTAGCTAAGAAAAGAAACAGGAGGCCAAAAAGCAGTGTCTCCAGGATCACGGCAGTCACGCAAGGGAGGCACGGGCAAGGGTGCAAAGAACTGCAACAGCCACCAGCGTTGCTCTTCTCCTCTAATTACCCTGGAGAAGGATTGTTCCCCCGGAAGAGCTGGACTCTGCCAGCCTCATCCTCTTTCCTGTCTCCTGTACTGCTTCAGAGACAGCAAGGCAGAAAAGAAAAAGTTTGTCTAAATACAACCAGGAAAGCAGCAGAGCCCTGACAAGGTACGGTACGGCTCTGCACTCCCGCCATCCCTCAGGGATGTAACGTTCCAACAGGAGCTGTTCCAAGTGAAATACCCAAAAGTGTTTCTAGACATCTCACCATTTTATCTGCTTCAGTCACACTAAAAATAAATATTTGAGGGGGAAAAAAAAATCATAATATGGGATTAACTTCCCTGATACTTATTAAAAACCAACATTATGCACGAACTCCATTTGAGTCCAGTTAGCCATATCAGACTCAATGTAAAATCTTCTTCCATGAGCATTATAAAAATAACCCGTATGTTAATAAGTTACTAGACACACTAGAGAAGTGTCAAGCACATCGGGGCAAATGGCAGTAAAGGGGAGGGGGGGCACTTTTTTTTTGTTTGAGTTTCTTTACCATCTTTCTGCTGTTTCCATTTCTGAAGACTACTAGGGCAGAAGCAGCCCCCAGCACACATTAAATAAGCTATATGGGGAATCCCCATAAGCTGCCTTTAGGCAACTTTAACTTCTTTTTTTTTTTTTTTTCACCACAGGTACAGCACAGGAGGGACTCATAAAATGGAAGATCCCCAGCTCTTGGTTCTTCAGGCAAGCAATAAACTTCCCCCGGCCGTGCGCAGCATGAAGGCTCCTCTTCTTTCTTTCAACAAAAGGCTAATACCTGTCTGCATTTTTCTCCACTGATCCTTTACTAGGGGAAATTATTTTGGACAGCAGCAGGGCCAGCTGCTCTTAATTATAAATCAGGTCTTCAGCATATGTGCACAGTACATAGGGCCACTCGGAACAGTCGGAAAGATAAAGCTGTACATGCGAGCCAGCCCTCCGAGGAGCAAACAGTGGCGTAGGAGCTGAAGGCGTGTGGTTCTGCACCCACAAAGCCAGCCCTCAACGAGCTCAGCTCCTGCACCCTCATCAGCCCTTCCCCGTGGGAAACGCTCCCCAATGTAGAGCTGCTGGAGGAGAGCAGTGCTCGAAACCTTCACTGCTTCACCATATCCTTGCCAGCTTTTTCTCATTTGCTTTTAAGACATTCATTAATAGCCAGATTTTCTAGGGTTTTTCTTTTAAGTAAAAACAAACAGGCGAATATGGCCCAAGGGCCAAATGCATCCCATGAAGTGCTACACTATGGCCTGAGGCCACTCTCTCCTACTATCTCTCGTCTCTTTCAAATATTTAAAGAGTGCAGAAAGGCAGGGACCTCAGGAGAACATCTTGCCCAATCCCTTGCACCAACATACCAATCGCAGCACTATTTCAAGAGGGAAATAGCCAGTAACAACCAAGTCAAGGTTTTTCATCAGTGGGTGCCTCAAGCGCTTAGATGTATGGTTTGGACTCCAGTCAGACAGACTGATCTACAATAAGTGGTGCTGAGGGCCAAGAAACTCCCACTGAAGCTAACAGATTGCCTCAAAATCCTATCACATTTTAGATTTTTAGATGGGGACTTACAAAAGAATTCAGTCAATGAGTTTGAATTCACAGCTCAAATCACTTCTTTTCTACTGGTTTTATGAATGTTTTCACTCCTTTTACTTTTCTCCTCCCCCAATGGCTGATAAGTTAAAAAGTTCATATCATTTCTAAGAGAAAGATTTATGATCCTATCTACTGTACTCTGGTACACCTGCATCTAGGCTCCGAATATTAGTGGGTATGCTTATTATGCTTTTTATTTCTCAGGGATTTTTCCCTCCTTTTTCCTTAGAAGCAGGCATGAATGCAAACTTGAGGCACGCTCCTTTTCATCAGCAACTTGGCCACACTATCCCTACAGTCAAAAATTAAGCATGCATTTATATGAGAAGCAAAATAATGAAGGAGACTGCAGCAAAGATGTGAGTGTAAGATAGAGGAGGTAAGATAACCAAAGGGAAAAGACCATTTAAGAAGAACACAAAATAAGGAAAGGAGGTGATATTCTAAATACGTAATAAGCATTCACAGCTAAATGGCAAGCAGAAAGCACAGGCTAGTGCAGCTGAGGTTCTAGCTTGGTAACCAGTGTGTTCGCTCCATATGTTCAGCAAGCACCGACCTAAGCCATCTGTTTCTTGTGTCTGTAGTAAAAAGAGCCAAAACTTACCTGATTTCTCACACCTGCTCTCAACCCTCTTCCCTCCCCAAATTGCAAACACTTCCAAAGGAAATAAAGCTGCTGTTCTCGGTGGACAAAAACCTCTGGAGCATGTGTGTGTCTGTGCTCATGTCTTAGGGGGAAGAGTTCATTCCCCTGCGTTTCATAATGTGCCAGAAAAATATATGACATCTTCTAATAACTACAGGGCAGATTTTCCAAGTCAGGCATGTGCAATTGGGCAAGCCTAACTTATGCATGCAAATACCAGATGTGCATGCACAGATATCTGACCTGCACACGCACACACAGATAACTGGTATTTCACAATTCTGATGATACTGGGGCACGGGTTTACCTTCAACAGTCAACTCTCATTTGTGGAATTTTACATCCTGATGGCAAGGAGAAAATGTTCATTTATGTCATTCAGCTACATACTGGTATTCAGCTGGACTTCAAAGCAGTTAGCCAAAGCAAAAATGACCCAGTCTTTCAAAAGAGGTAGGAGCAATGTACGGTAAGGAGGAGATTTTAATCAATCTATATCCATCCACTATATTAAAAGCACTGCCGTTTATATGATGTCCTACCTAAAAACAGTCTCAAGAATGATTATTTTAGTATTTGAGAATGAGATCCTGACAGACGGCAATTTAAGCAGCGCATTGAGTGTTCTATGAACATGCATTGACAAGTAAGATTGCTGTACATGGGCAATATGAAAAGTGAAATGAAAGAGCAAGGAAATAACAGAACTGAGAGGCACTGTCATACAAGGGGTGGATAGATCCTTACATCTTTCATCCTGTGATGGTTCAGCTGCCATTGGCTGATCTCACCACAAACTGAGGGAAGCAAATGACGAAAAAAAAATAAATGAAAGGATCCTCAAAGCTGCTGAGAAAGGAATAACAGATCTGGGCTCTGACCTGACAGAGTCATGGAGCCAAGGTCCTTTTGAAAATCCTTATTTAGAAATCTAAAGATGTGACCTGATTTCAAAAAGTACTGAGCACCCAGAAGATCCCATTGACTTCAGTATAAATGACTGCAAAAATACAGCATATCCTCTCAATTGCTAACAATTTCCTGAAGTGTGTGTGTCACCTACGAGATCAATGGGATGGGTAGGTGCTAAGTATCTCACAAGATCGAGTCCATCTGGCAGGGAAATAAACCAATCACTACATCATTTACCCTTTCTTTCTCAATGTAAGTTCAAAGTAAAAGCAAAATTACAAGTTCTGCTCAGTGAATGGTACTGACTTGTGAAGCCTTAATGACATCTAATCTATGAGCAATCAATACATTCATACAGATAAAATGCATCCTTTAAACTCTTCACAGTAAGCTTAATCTACGTGCTATCATTGTTTGAACATTTTCCAAGGTTTTCCTTCATGAATACTGTAGGCTGTCCTGAACCTCAGGACAGCACAGCTCAGGTCAAGAGGTTTGGAACGGACATATGAATGAGCAAATCCAGTTTGCTTAAAATAAGAAAGCAAGTTGTTTATTCCCTAAAGGAAAACAAACGTGGCCTCTTTTCATAATGAGAATTTTTTTGTTTAAGGATCCTAGCCCTTTTTTTTTTCCTTTTTTTTTTTTTAATTTGGATATCTATACCATTTAAAACAAACATGTTAGTATATTCATATTCCCCAATGGTTGATGTCCTCAGGGGGAAGAAATCCACTGTCAGAGCACTAACATTATGTTGCTATCCCAAAATGCAAGTCAGCTTTGAATGCTTAAATGGCCTGATACCATCTGACCACTACGTGATCTGCCTTTTGTATTAATGGGACACCTGAGTGTTACTGAACTGCTCTGTTCTATAAAAACTTTTTATTTTTGCACTACTGATTTGCTACAGAAAAGACTTCTGCTTCTGCGTTAACAAAACCAAACTGGGTTTCAATTAAAAATTCTAAATAAAATCAATTATTTAAAACGCTGAAATACTTCACAAAGTAAATGAACAGCATTATATTGTAGTCTGGGATACAGTTCTTCATAGTCATATACTTAACACCGTAATATTGTACACTGCTACATGTACACCTCAGCTTTTTTTTTTCTTAAATATGGGTTCTGAAAACAGAAAATATTTCTGGTTTTGACTTTACTTATTAGCAAAGAATATGTTTTAGTAAAAAATATGTTGCTGCTTTTGACTTCACTTTTTAGTTAGGAAAAAAGAATCCAAACAGTAACTTCTGCTGTAAAAACACCACTCTTTACCTATGCCTTAGCAATCTGTACAATAAAGAGGACGAGAAGAGACAGGTTTACAGCAGAAGTTCCTTAAAATCTGAGATTTTACACCAGCCAGTGATCCTCCTCCCAACCACCAGACCAGTTACATCAGTTTCCCATAAGCTATCCCACGGGTCACGCACCTGTGGGACTACCTGAAGAGCGCACAAGTAACCGAAGACAGGACCAAAGAGTGCAGGGCAGCATCTCACCACCCCACTGGTGCCTGACCTCCACTGGGCCTCCTCCAAGCCCGGGTCTGGCTTTTGGCTCCCTACCAGCTTACAGAAAGATGAGGGATGCAACAAGGAATGAAATGAGGGAGTCAATGAAAACTGTCAGGTGCTACCTACAGAGGACCAAGGCAGACCAGGAGCAGAGACATCACCTTACTGGTAGAAATGTAGTTCGGCTGTCTATCAACAGGCATTTTTTTTGCCTGCTTCCCTAGATAAAAGCGCAGTTGTCACAATTAACACTAAGGTACTGTAGTTAGTATGAAGCTGGAAGGGCCACGTCCCATTTGTCAGCATGCAGAAGCCAGAGAAAATGATGAGACAAATCTGGAACTCCTCATCTACTGACCCCTCGCTCAACAGACTAATTTCTAAGTGTCACACAAATTTAATTTTACCCAGTGAGAAAATACTACAGGTTTAGCATTGTTACAGGTTATTTGACATCCATCCAATAACAAAATGACTGAGTACCCATATTGCATTCATCTCAAACAACCACAACTAAAATTGTTGCTTCAGCCAGGAATATTGGACAGGAGACACCTGCAGCACATGGATGCAAAGACAGATGCAGGGCTTCCTGGTGGCCATCACCACCCGTCCCGCCTCACCAGGCTTCAACTCCAGCAGCAGCGATGGACACGGTCACCTTGAGATTACTGTCCACTCTGCTACTTTTAAATGAACAATTCAATTCTAATAACCTTTGATTTATTCTTTTAAATGGCAACTATTATAAATTTTAATGCATCTCTTATTTTGGTCGATTCATAAATCCCTGCATAGGTAGAAAAATTTTAATCTGAAGGTAGCTCTTACTGGAAAGAGCATTTACCATTCTTCTGCCATCTGTTCAAGTCTACCTACACACAGGATATTATTATTATTCACGGCTGTATTTGCTGACACAATAATCTCCATAAATTGTAAGAATTTGAGAGACATAGGATCTGAAGACCGAATATTTAACCATTCCTTAATATCAAGTCTTGAAGTACAAACGCAACCACTGAATCTGTCAGTACAAAGCTTTTTTTCATTCAAACAAATGCAGACTTCTGTCAAATTTCACTATTAATAATGTTTAGGAACAATCCACATATTTTCAGTGAAAGTTACCAAACCACATTAAGGTAGTTCTGTTTGCCAGAATCAAAATATGACACAGGTATTTGAGAGCTCCCTCGTTTACACTAATGAATTAAATCTCTCTTCACTATTTTGTTTTGCCATGATGTGTTTTCAAATAACCGCTGCATTTATAACCTAAGAACTTGTCCTCAACTCTTTGATACAAGGTACCCTTCACATAAAGGTTGGCAAACTGACATACCTCCTGTAATTTTGAAACTCTGTTGTCACATGCAGAAAAGCAATTGAAAATTGTTCTTACACACTTTTTAAAGCAGCTGGTGAATGTCATGCTGTGTATTGTCTCCTGCTATAAGGAATCGCAGAATTATGTGCACAGCAATTAGCCGGAAGCACATATTCATTCTCATTTTCTATTACTCAGTAGGCAGAATAGTGTCTCCAAAATTTTCATTAGCATTATCAGCCGCAAATGATGGTACACTGTCAAAGTTTAAATCACATTATTCTAGTATGCTTTTTATTTTTTCCAGTATTCTTTTTTTCGCTTTTATTCCTATATTGAAAAATAACTATATTCAATTATATAGTAAAAAAAGCTATCAGAAATGTTTTGCCATTTTCATGGTTTGAGGCATCAGCGGTCTCAAACAAAACTACTTGCCTTCAACCAAATCTTTGCTTTCTCAACTGAAAGAAAAGTGATTGCTGGTAATACTTACAGCTTTTGACCTACCAAGACGTGTCATTGTAGCCATAGGTGAAGTTCAGCAAACAATATTACATGTTGTTACAATCAAAATTTTTATATAACTAAACTAACTTCCCTGTACTTTAATTATCAGAGTGCCTCCTGCAACCACAACACATGCAGGCACGCAACTTAAAAAATAAATACATCATGTTTTAAATATAAAAAAATATTAAATATAAAAAAAAATTATTAGACTCTGCCACTGTCCCTGTTCTACCAAACTTGGTGCTGGGCCAATAAACTCAATGTTGTGCCTCAAACAGCTCATATTAAGCTTATTGTAGGTAAACCTTTAATACAAAAGAATCTGAAATCTCTATCAATCCCAGATGCAATTTTTAGGAACCTACAACTATTATGGAAACACCCTCCAAAACATATCATTTTGGATTTCAGTAGAAAAGTAAGGACATTTTAGCACATATAGTTGATATAGGAATTGGTAAAGAAAGTATTTTGAAGCACTGCAGACATGTAAAATAGGGCTGCTGGGGATCAAATACACATGATGTGCTTTTAAAACCATCAGGAAGTTCACTGAAACGAGAGACACTACGGAAAGAGTTTGAATGCAGCTTGTTAGAATTCCCTGCAATTATATTATTAATCCTAATACTTTGCCCCCATTTACTTCCATTATTCCAGACAGATTCTCCAGTTTTCAAAAATACTTAGCTGGAGTATTCACACTGGTGTCCAAAATAGGCTTTTTGTTTGTTTGGGGTTTTTTGAAGGACTCTTCCACTCCTTAGTTCCCCATTTCTCCTCTGAAACTCTCGCTGATCTGGATCTGACACTTGGAGCACAGCAGTTTTGCTTTCAAACCTGAGCACAGTCAAGTGAAGTCTCCTTCTACAAACCACTTTGCAGCTCAGCACAGCACATCAAAGCTGGATCTGGAATCCACCGCTACTTTTATGCTGCTGAGCTTATAATAAAAATTCCAGAGAACAGATTTAACATATGTAAAAATTTCAGGCCCTGTCAGAAGATGGCATACCACTGTGTTTCAAAGCCCTACCTGTACACAGTATTCACTGAAATCTCTGCAATAAAATGCACTTATGTGTACAAGCACTTACTATTTACAATGCCTTTAGTAAACCTTTCAAAAAATTTTCGTTCATTTCACGCGTATCCTTATATAGCTTCCAATCAGAAGAAGAGAGGTTTTAATAGGCAAGATTTCAGACAGGAATCCCTATCGCCATTTTTTTCAAGCATGCAACCTGAGGCACTCTTAGGACACATGAAAGGACATCTTCTGGATGTCTGCATGTTTATACACGTGGGCTTTGTGTTTCACTAAAAGGCTCAAGCTCTTGAACTCTGGACTAAATAAAAAGATATAACAGTTGCATGGCTCTGAAAAGTCGTATTAACCTTCTACAGGGAAGATGAGGGGAACTGGGAGGACTGCTGAGGAGGGAGCAAATCCATTCTATCCTCTGAGTTTATTCGCGTCCATTTCAGTTTGCCATTAAGTGATGTGTGAGGTGGGTCAGGAGGGCAAGATGGTGTAGGAGGCAGACAAACGAGAAAGTGCCTTAGGACCAGGAGAGCTGCACTTTCCCCAGCCAGACTGGGATGGATCCCTGGGCTGGGGGCTTCTTGGTATCATCTCCAAATAAGCTCATTCCCAGCCCAGTTCATCTGACTCTTAAAAGAGCTATCTCTGACAAAGCTGTTTACAGTAAACAGGACAGAAGTGAAAGGAACTGATATTTTAATCGGTGGGCCACATTCTTGCCTCTCTCTACATCAGGTGTATGTGTCCAAAACACAACAGATTCCATGTACCTTCTAGAAGGAATAATACACACAAGTCCCACCAATTGCTTAGTCAAAAGGAGTCTTTCCACCTCTGATTTTACAGCGTACTCACAGGCCGAAGTACAAAATCCTGCACCAAGGGACATCCTGTGGATTTGTAACACTCTCTGGGGACATGTTCATAAATCAATGAGCAGATTAACTTAATCCATACATAGGTTTTTTCCATCTATGGTTGGTACAGTATAGATAGTATTCTCAATTCAATAAGTAATCCAGATATAAATTGATATTTTATTAATGCAATTCAACCCAGGTCACAGATTGAGCAACCTTCCCCACGATTAACTCCCGGAAAAGCCAGCACATGAGAGAACACCCAGCAGAGAACCATGGACACATGCAAGAAAAAGAGCTCAGCACCCTCCAGGAAGATCTTCAGCTATAATAGGTTTCCAAGTGGTACCCATCCTACTGCAAGAACTCCTCAAAGATGTCTGTGTGCACCACATACCCCCCTCTCCAGTTAAGCAGCAATTATCATAATCAGGGAAACCGAGGCCTACACCTTCACTGCTGATGGTACAAAGTACACACACTATATGTGATAAATTTAGCAATTTTATATTTAATAAATTTTACTTGAAATTGTTAGGTCTCAGAATAAAACCTTACCAGCAGTAAGCACGTGGATTCAAGAACAGGCTTCTGTTTCTGATGTCCTGCACAAGACACTGCCCAAATTTCTATCTTAAAATGGGAATAATTACACTTCCCTCCTTCACAGCTGTAATATAAAAATAAAATCATTAACACGCTGACAAGTCAAACGGTACAGTGATGGATAAACAGCTAGATAGATAAGTTAATTCAAGTAGGATGCTTCCCTCCTCTCACCACCCTTACATGAGGAAGAAAGGTGAGTAAGGAGTCTCACCAGGCTTTTCTTGTACCATTATTTCCTATGGCTTCTACCGTTAATCTCTGCTCAAAACTAAGTAATTCCAGCTTTTTAATTGCTCTCTGTTGGAAGTCTTTCCACATTTCTAGTTACTTCTAAAACATCTTTTCATTTCTGCTATACAGCTGACTATTTTGAAGCACGCATTTATGACTAAAACTGCTGGTTTACACGTTTATCAACAGATCAGCGCACTTCCAGCAGGAAGGTATCAACTAAACATAAACAACGGATGAAACAGCATACCTATACCCTGTATTTCCTTCTCACAGAGAGTATTACTGTGTATTTCATACCCAAAGTTTTCCACATAAAGTCTACTCAAATACCACCCTTCCAGCAAAAGATTGCTTATTCCACAAAGCTGTGTTATGTTGGTTTATGTTCCAACTATTAATGAAATTACTAGAAATTCTCTCCCAGACTGAATAATCAGAATAGGGCATGTAGGAGAGTACAATAAAGGTCAACACACAGCCATAATTCAAGCTTTAAAAAGAACAAATATGGAAGCCCTGCCTGCTGGAGACTGCTGAGTATCAATGCATCTGGAGAAAAAAAAAAAAAAGTGCGAGTCCTCTAAACCTTGAAAGTTTAGAAATTACATCTTGCATTAACTTTAATGTTTTCAGTACAAAACAGTACTGAACATTAAGCTGTTTTGTTAGTAAAAGAACTCTCTCACCCATATGGCAGCCACTATATACCACTGAAGATATAGGTGCTCATGAGTTGGTTATCATCTGTGTTTGATAACTAATGTGATAACAAGATTCCTGATTAATGCATGCATACACAGACACATTTATGTATACACAAACACACATACATACGTACCTCTGTATGCATACATGTATTTTTGCATATGTAAAGTAGTATGCATAGAAATACCCATTGAAATCTCCACTCCAGGTCTGATTAAAATGTATTGAAATATTTAGTCATTACAGGCTTGGATATCCATCACTTGAAACTGCATATTTACACATTCAGTAGTACGATTAAAAACGGTTCATGAAGTAATTGTTCATTAGTAGGTCTTCAATTAGGGGAAGTCTGAAATTATGAATATTTTAGGCCAACCAAGGGACAAGGATGAAATCTGTGGTTTGTGAATACTGCAGAGCAGCTCAAGGCTGCTTTGAAAATATGACACATTTCATGCTCCTTATTGTAATACTTTTTGTTCATATTCAACGCAGCAAGTCTCCTGCTCAGATTAGTTTGGTTTTTTGTCAATTCAGGGTATCTTATGCATTGTTATTATTTATGATTTCATCTATTTATTGAATAGACAAATTCAACTTCTATGAAGCTCGTATCAGAAATCACTGAGGCTTTAATGAAGTGCAGTTTGAAATTATACAGACTTTTGTGTGAATTAAAACCGAAAAACCTAAAGGCAGAGGCTATAAAACATACTGCTGGTCTATGTTTCAGGAACTATTTTTGGATTTTCAAAAATCTGTATCCATTTTCTGTGGTTTTCATGCACACACAATTCCTTAAAATAATCCCAGTGAAACAATCCTTCACGATAGCATGTTATTGATGTATAAGAACCCTTCTCAGCTTCCATTTTAGAAACTACAGCACCATGTTTCTATTTTCTATTCCTGAATTAACTTAAAAGTCAAGGTAGCTCATAAAAACCTGAGTTCTTAATTTATTCATCAGCACGAAGAAAAAAATCTGGTGGTAGAATAATTAATAGTTGTTATATCTGATACACTATAAAAAGCTTGACTTCATGAGCACACAACACTTGAGTATACCAAAAACATGTTCTGAATAATACCCTTTCCCAAATGCTGTAATAGGACAGTGCACAACTACTGGTTTAAAAACTACTAGTTTAAAATAGTGTGGCAAAACTGGCAGCGGAGGCTCGTAAACCAATAAGGATGGTTATTAGTGTCCTGTTTCTGACCCATCTGGAAAGCAGGTTGGGTGGATGGAGGCTGTACTGTGACAGCCACCGTCTTGCTCTGATGAAGCACCATCTTGTACCATCTAAGATTAAACACTTAATCTGCTTGATTATTATGCTTATGAAATTAAGAGAAAACATGCTCCTCCACAGTGTTTGGTCCTGCTGCATTAACACTCACCTTAGTCTGTTAATATGAGGGCTACGTATATTTTCATAGATGCAGCTAGTCACAACTGCTGACCGGGCTTTAGACAATGCAGCAAAAGTTTCACCACGACAAAGGAAAGGACAGACAATTGCCTCTCCAAAAAGTGTTTCTCCCTCAGTGCCACCAGAGTTAAGGGTACAAGTAGGAAAGGGCAGAGTTTGGCTTCAAAGACAGATAACTTCATTGCAGAAAGTTAAAGGGAAGGCTGCCTGGAGATAATTATTTGGGAGTAGGCAGAATCCTAAAAAGTGGCAGGGGAATTGCAGCATAAGGTATGTAACAATGTAAGAACTGAGCTGTTACCCGTTGTTTTTAACATTAAAAATGAAGTAATGGCTTGCCATACAAAGTAAGCACAATACATGTGAAAAATACATTGTGGAAAAAAAATTATGAGAAATGTAATTGTAATTTTGTAACTAAAAAAGGTGTTCTAGCTGCAAGGTAGAAAAGTTATTTCGAGGTGGGCAAGGAAAGGGAGGCATTGCTCATAGAAATTAGCTGCCGCAGAGAGTGTCTAAATGGAGGAATTATCAATCCAGATCATGATGTGGCAGTTTCTAATGAGAAAGGCCGGATGCAAAAATAACATCTCAGTGTAACTATTAAGCCAGAATAGATGCTGTTTACTGCATTAATGTTGCCTTTACTGGTGTAAAAAACAAAAAACAGGATTGTATTAGGCCATCGCACTCCCATCTTTTCAATTACAGAGATAGAACAATCTCAGATTCCAAAGCTAACTACAAATCAAAATTGTGTTATGTTATCTACTGAGACACAAATGGAAAATAAATACTGTTAACTGTCACTTTCCATTAGGTAACAGAAATTCAATTACATTTCAAACAAGCCTCCATGTCAACAGAATAAATCTGTTTCATAAATGAGCAGGTAACCATTTTTGATTCTAACTTCCCAAAGGGAAAAAATCAATTTTAATCACAATTGTTCATTTTTTTTCCATGTGAATGTTTTGGAGCAAAGTACATCATCTGACCTAATAAATACCATTATACTATTACCATATACTGAGGTTTAGGGAAAAGGGGCAAGGAAAAGAGTGGAATTATGAAATTCATCTGCTGATACACTGTCCTGTTTTTCCACTGAAAACTCACACTGCCCAACCGACCTATGGACCATCAGGTTTCCAAGTCTTCTTATTGTATCAGAACATCAGGAACCCAAGTAAGCATCAGCAACCACTGCAACAAACCAGAATTCATCCCAGTGTAACAGCCACTGCAAAAAAGCAATGTGTGTTTATCAGGGTAATTAAACTTCGAGAGATCGAGGCAAGCACTAAAGAAGCTTTTCGGAAAGAAATGGCCCCACTGTTTTCTCAGATATGGACAAAATATACAGAGGTTGGGTGAAACACTCAACAAAGTTCTGTATTTCTGAATTGTGGATTCAAGAGTACCTTCTCATTTAGGAGACCACCAGGTTAGTGACATGAAATGAAGAAATCTGAAATCAGGATCTATATTTCATAGAATATCTCAATTTGGGAGGGACACATAAGGATCAACAAGTCCAATTCCCTGCTCCTTGCAGGACTACCTAAAACTAAACCATATGACTAAGAGCCTCATCCAGATATTTGAGACCCCTTTGTAAATTTTTATACCAGGTTTTGGAAATAAAAATCCTGTTTTACCTGCACAAGACCCCCAGCTTGACAGAAGCCTGCCATGATGCAGAGCAGAAGAAAGACTCGGCCATCTGAGTCTCGAGCACCAGACCTTCTCTCTTCTCTAAAGCACGAGAGGAAAACAAAACTGGCTTGATATAAAGAGCAAGAGTGCCATAACACCAACTTCACAACTTCTCCTCACCATGTGAGAAGAACAAAGCCACCATTGGCTTGATGTGGGAAAATCTTGCCCCTGCACTCCCCTTTGAGGAGGAAGGGGAAGCCAGAACTGGAACATAAACGTGTTTGGCAGCCCTGTGTGCCCACAGTCTTAATTACAATAGATGGAATGGACATCCTCAGCTACCTGACTGCCAACTGGCTGACTGTCACATTAGGTTAGAGAGTGAAGAAAAACACTCTCAATACCATAAACTTATTTCTTTCTATGGAAACTCACTGTGGAGCACACAAAAGTCACAAAATATGTTTCTTGTAACACAGAGGAATTGATTCAGGAAGTGAAATTCAGCCATTAAGTAACAGTGGTCACAGTGTAATCTCCTCTCAGGGTCATCATATCGAGAGGCAGTGCTATGACATTAAACTTGAAGCAGGACAGTGGCTTTTATTCTAAATGAGGAAATTAGTTATAAGGCCTAAAGGGGAGAGTTAGGAAATTAAAATCCATAGAAATCTACTAAAAAATACCTTATTAGTGTCACAGCAGGCTTATATATCCCAAAACAAAAATAAAGGAAGTAAAGAGTCAAGAACAAAAGGGTATGGCTAAATAATAATGAGAAGCCAATAGGCAAAACCCAAACTTCATCATATGAAGTGTAAAAAAGGATATTACAAGGGCAAAGAAAATCCCTACAACAGCTAAATGCATCATACAAAGAAGAGGTTCTGTAAGTACAGCTTTGAGCAGGAACTGCGTGCCTATTAGGCCACCTGGGTATCAAGTTGAGTTAAACAAAGCAAACGGCCAGGAAGCTAAAATCTTTCTTGGAATTACTATCCATCACAATTAATAATACTTGGGATGGGCAATTCTCAATCATACTGGTGTTGTCAGAGACAGGATAATTAAAGAGCATGAAAATTGACAAATTCAACTGTCTACTCTCTTCAGGATCAAGAGTCTTCCTTGGTTTCAAAACCTTTTGCAAATTTGACCCCACTTATAGCACATCTGTCATCATATGACTCTCACAGCAGGAACAAGACAGTATTTGAAAGTCAAGTAGAAGAAAAAGATCCTATTTTGAATGTTCTAATATCATACGCTTTGTATACTGCATAAAGTTTGGGTTTATAGTTTTATCATTTCTAAGAATATAAGAACCACTGGGCTGGTTCAGAACCAGCGTGAGCTCTTACTTGTCTTCAACCATGTCCTCATTGCTCAGCCTCTAGGGAAGCCAGAACTGGGCACGAACATACAATACCTGCCACCTCTGAAGTCCTCTCCCCACCTTGGCTATTTCCAGTTGATGGAATTTCCTGTTCTTGATGCAGTTTGTCTATTTTGTTACTCTCAACAGATCTCTCTTCCAATTACTTGCTCAGTATAACCTTGAACTGATATAAACCTTTTGTATAGAAAAACTCCTCTGTCAAGTTTTCATCATAGATGTTTCCTAAAACAGTATCTTAAGCTTAGCAGTTTCCAGCCCCAAAGGTGGGCTGTGAATCACTGATCCAAGTTCTGAAAGAAGCAAGGATCAAGAGAACAGAGGTACGAACACAAATGTACGATTATTTTTCCAACATCAAGGATAAAGGTGAGAAGTTGTGCACAATCCACGTAATTAGAGGCACATAATTTTTACACTTCAACCAGAAAGAGCATTGATTACTACCTACAACAGAAGTCAAGAGTCACAAAACACACAGTGGAGCATAACACAGCTCCTCAGGAGAAGAGCAACCTTGTCCCACCAGGAGTTCCCTGTGAACCCATCCATAACAGTCTGAGTGAAAAGAGAGGGAAGAAACATTGCACAGACTTTCTAGAAGTTTCTGGGTATAAATTTACATAGAAAACTGAGACACACGGTCATGAAGGCCAAACATTCTAGAGGGGTGAGGAAGGCCTCCAAGGGAATTCAGAGAACCTAAGATTACACTCTGGTCTCAAAGGCCACTTGACTTCATTGACTGCAGAGGACACCTTAGGGACCAGCCACAATACCTAACATGAGTTTCTGCGAGTATTCACAGAGTGCAACCCACACATTTACAGGTGCATTCCTGCCTTGGATGAAAAGACTAACTAAATGATGTGAAATAGGAACAAGGAGGAAAAAATAACTAGTGCAGGAAGAAAGCATGTCCAAAGGATCGATACTATGAATGGTGTAGTTATTCATATTTACTAATAACTGAAAGCTGACACGCTATAAGTAATGAGAATGTGAAATTTGCTGACTATAGAGAACTATTTACGGTAGTCAAGACTACAAAGGATTGTGAGGAACTCCAGAAGGACCTTTAAAAAACTAGGTAATTGGACAACCTGACAGCAGATGAAATTCACTGTGAAAAAAGTGCAGAGTAGGGTACACTAGAAGGAACAAATTTAAAGCCACTTGTACATACTGATGGGTTCTGAAATAGTTATAATCTCTCAGGAAAAAGATGCAAGATTCATGATGGGCACTTCAATGAAGACATTTGCTCAATACACATGAGGGGTCAAAAAAAGTGAACAGGATGTTACGATGTATTGAGAAGGGAATACAGAATATGAAAAATATTAATATACTGCCATTTATATTGCCATCCCTGTAAATTAATGGCATACACTCCCCTTGAATACATTACCTCTGTCAAGAAGGACATGAAAAAATAGTCCAAAGGACATCAAGGATAAAAATCCTCCTGCTTCACAGGAGAAGAGGGTCCCTAACTAAAGCACTAAAAAGAAAGTTTCCTTGTGGACAGATTACTCCATCATCATTCATGCCAGCCTCCATCCTCTGAAGTAGTGTAGAATACCCAACAACAGAAACAAGGAACGCCTTGGCCTTTGTTCACAGAACAGCACCCATGCTTTTAATTAGTATCTTTAAAACTAATTACCTAGTTTTCATAGAACATAGCAACAGAGGCAGTTGATTTAGTAACCATGGACACAGGTAAGGCTGAGGTGCTCCATGCCTTCTTTGCTCCGTTCTTCACAAACAATGTCCCCAAGCCTCAGCACTGAGAGGGAGGATTAGAGGTGGAGATCACCAGCAGTAGGTGAGGATTGAGTTGGAGATTTCAAGAGAACTGAGGCTATATGAATCCATGGGACCTGATGGGTTGCATCCAACTCTGCTCATAGCACTGGCTGCTGCCCTTTTAAGGCCACTCTGTCACCTTTGACAGGTCTTGGGGAGCAGGAGAGGTCCCCAAGAACTGGAGGAAGGCAAATCTTGCACCTGTCTTCAGACAGAACCAGCAGGAATCTCCTGAAATTCAACAAGGACAAATCCCCTGTCCTGCACTGGGGAAGGAATACACAATACAGGCTGAGGCCTGGCTGGGAAGCAGCCTGGTGCAAACAGTCTTGGTGTATAGCAAGCTGAACGTGAGCCAGCAGTGTGCCTTGGCAGCAAAGGCGGCCAACAGCTTTCTCGGCTGTGTGAACAGGAGCATAGCCAGCAGACAGAGAGAAGGGACACCCCCCTCTCTGCTCAGCACTTGCCAGACCACATCCAGAATACCATCACCAGTTTTACTCCCCCACCCCCAAATACAAGAAACACGTCAATAAACTGAGGCAATTTCAGCAGAGGGCTCTGAGACTGGTTGGGGTCTGGAGCACCTGCCTTGTAAGGAGAGGCTGAAGGAACCAGGCACGTTCAGCCTGGAGAAGAGATGGCTTTGGAGGCACCTAACAACAGTCCCCTAGCACTTATGGGGAGGGTCACTGAGGAGATGAAGTCAGAGTCTTCATAGCAGAGCATGATGGGACAAAAGGCAATGGGCCTAAGGTGAAGTAAGAGAGGTTCAGACTGGATATACAGTAAAAACCTTTCCCCATAAGGGCAGTCCAGCAGGGGAACAGGCTGCCCTGAGAGGCTGTTCAGTCTCCGTTCTCAAAGGATTTGAAGATCCAACTGCGTCAATCCCTGAGCAACCTGGTCTGACCTGGCCACATTGTGTGAGGTTGGATGAGAGACCTCCCGAAGACTCTTCCAAACCAAATTATCCTATAATCCTATACGTAGTTGTTTCTTCTGTCATAATTACAAAATGGTGAAGGAGCCCATTTATTGCACCAAAGTTCCTGGAAACCCAAGGAAATGACATTTCTATATAGCACCAAACCCTATGGATTTGAGATGACAGCAGCAGGCAGAATATTCCAGACAGGCCATTTCCCCTCCTCAAGTTTCCATCTGTTCTCTTCCATCTACTTCAGTTTTATATGGCCCCCATTAACCAGAGCACCTTGACATCATCCTGTTTCATCACATTTCAGAACCGTGATTATCTTTACAATGAAAAAATGAGTAAATTCACCGTCATGCGTTATTGCTTGCTTTCCCTAACTTTTCTGGCTGCAGATCATTAAGTTTTGCATTGTCAAACGCTGGTACCTTGTATGCGTTCACAACACAGGCTCGTTTATAAACTGGAAATTTTGATATATAGTCAAATAATGCTCTAGATTACAAGACACAGGATAGAAAAATCACAAAATCCAGAAAACTCAAAATTTTATTCACACATTTTCCTTATTTTATTCCACTGTGATGCACCACTTTCTATTAGTAATAGTTTAAAGATGAAACATCATCATTAATTTTTAATTTCTTCAGCACTTTAGTCTAATGATTTTCAAGTCTGACACTGAAACAGGATTTCTTTTATTTTTAAATAGGTTCTCTTATTTTTTAAAAAAACTAGTATTATTAGAAAAGAAACACTTGTTCCATAGAAGATCTCAGAGTACTAAACATCTCGCCTCTATTGTACCTTCATTCCTATAAATCAGCTACATTCAAAACTAAAGTTTCTACCTATCTCAAACAAATTCTGGACAGTTAAAAATCTATGACAGAGTGTACAAACGTGGATTTGCCCTGATGTGCAGAAGTAGTGACCCAGCAACAACGAAGCTGTGCGAGTGCTTTGTATCCTAGAAAACAACTCTCAGCTGGCACAAAGTTGTCTTTGTTTACCCACTGTCTTCTATGCCTTTCCTCCTTTATCAGGACAATTCATAAACCAAGGAAAACATTTGGCTTACACGCCTATGCATGAGCGGCTTGAAATGGGGTCCCAAATCCCCTGAGCACTTCAAAAGTAGGCCCTTAGACACAAGCCTTATTTTCAAAAAAGTTCAGAACTTCTTCATTTTTACCCCTGAATGCTTCTGTTGCTTGTGCTGGCCTCAAGAGTATTGGGATCTGCTGTGCGACCTATCCTGTCCTCACCCATGTTACTGCTGCACTACTTTCTAAGAAAATATGCTCCTTTTTGGAAGGCTGAACTACCTACTTACTCCCTTTTCTTTTTTTCTTCATTTTTCTTTATTTTCTTCCCTATGTTTCATTGCTCAATCTTTCTTCCCTGTGACTTTTTACTTTCAATTCTTATTTTAAATACTTTTCCGGCTTCAGTTTCCTAGAAACACAGGCAATAAATAATGTCATTAATACTAGAATTATCACTTTTTTCTGGAATTAATGTCCCAGGTATCTTGGCAGGTAAGATTCCACTACATTGCAATTAGTTCACTTAATGAAGGTTTTCTCAACTGGCATGAGCTAAAATTTTATGTTTGTCATCAGTGGGCGGTTTTAAATGAAATTAGATATTGAAAAATATCACAAGGACCACAGAGTTCACCCTGCAGATGAATCTAGCTTGGGAACCAAGATTTGACACCAATGATGTTAACCTTCTAAATATAAGAATACATACTGGGGGGAGAGGACATTCTCAGCTGACAATCATAAAACGACAACACTACTGACAATGCGAGGAAGAAAGACCAAAAACGTTACAAAAAGAGGAACCAACGTAAACAAACTGGTATCATCAAAGACTTTACGGAGCGAGACTTTGAAGCTGACAGCATTATAAAATCCACTTGAATTTGACTCGATTTGTCAATCTACTACTCCTTTTGAATCTGTCCCCCAATACAAAGCATTGCTGTGCAATGGTGAACAGTGATTCCTCAATGGTTTGACTCCTCTGGTATGTATAACCCCAGGCTAATTTTCTAAATGGGTGATACTGTTCCTTTCCCAATGGAAATCTAGAGCTAATTTCAACCTAGGAATAATTTATGTTAAAATTACTGAACCCAGAACATACCAAATTTGAAGTTCTTAACAATCCCACCCAGTACAAATTGAACCACTTCTGAATAAATAAATTATATGCACAAGCACACAAAGATGATAGATATATACACACACTTATGCATACTGATCACGACAAAAAATGTTGCATCTGCTATATGCCTGTCACCGGACTCAATAGCAAAACTCATGTGAAATGATTAAATCTGGAGTTCTTGAAAGCTCAAATTCAGATCTATTTATTTCCTTGTTCAAGAATATAAAGTTCCCCAAATTTTTTAATTATGACAAATTCAAACAACTGAGGTTGCTGAATAACAGATTTTTCAGTTTGCTAAAAAAACAAAGTATCAGTAACAAAAAGTATGTTCTTCAGTGATAATATTTTCTTCAGGTTAAACCAGAAATATCATTGAAATAATTTTGAGAATTAAAAAGTCAGAAAATAATCTTCAGGATGAGAACAAAACAGTCTGTTTGGCCTCAAATACTACACTTTCCCTTTAAGCAATTGCCAAAAAGCTTCTAAGATTTCAAAACCAAAAATCACTCCAGCACTGCAAAATTTAGATACTTCATTTTGAAAATTTCTAAGCTAAGCAGTTCCTTAACTCTTCTGGAATTTTTAAGGGCGAAGTAGATGGGTAATAACCTAACGTATGGCTTAGCCTTTCTGTATCACCTAGTCAACCTCTTGATTAAAAGAAAAGTTGTATGAAAAAATGTCATACAGTTTTAATCAACAATGTAGAGGGTTTTACTTAGTGGTACTCATGTAAAAATATAATAACCCTTCTCCCAGTTACAGCTGAGAAAAAACAGAAATTTAAATCACAATTACTTCTGTCCATGGGGCTCAATTAAGATTTTTTGTTTCCACACTGCCTTTCACAAACTGGCATTAGAAGACATAGAGCTGATAATAGCATTTTCAGGGCTTTTTATACTGCTGAGTTGTAAAGGCTTGCTTAGGGTTGTACAATTCTCCGTCTGCAGACCTGGAATCATTTCACTTCTACCTGCCCAAGTAGGTGGAGTAAAGAAGAACCACGATCCATCTGAAGAACCACGATCCATCTAAACGCCCACGTGCTGCCTTTGGTTAAGTCTTGTAACTGATAGATATAGGGGCGGCTTTACATACTGCTGATGCCACGGAGTAATATATTTTCCTCCAGTTTGAAGTGTAGGAGAAAATTAATTAAAAACCACTTCGAGATATTGAAGCCTGGCTGATATCTTAGTTATGACAAGCGAACCTGAAATAGTCAAATCTTCCATCTTAAGGAAGCTGTTGATTAATTTGGGAAGATGAACACTCACTCACACGCTTCTCTTCCAAGTGATTTTTGCCATATTCATCAGTTACTTTTCTTTCTTACATCTAAGAGATAAACATTCTGTGCATTTCTATCAACCACCGTGATTCTGAAAGTTATACTCTTTTTGATACATTAATTGGCTATCATGAAAAATGGAGCAGAAAATATTATTCATAGAAGTGTTACTCCACTGTGCATTGCAACTTCAAAGCACTTCACAGGCATTCCTTACTCTCCGCAGCATCCCTGTCAAGCAGATAAATACTGGTTGTCCTGTTCTACGGGCGGAAAAGGAGGAACAAAAGAAATAAAGGCCTAAACTGCCAAAGGGTTTCATTGAAGTGGGCTGTTCCAGTGCTCGGTTAACATAGCACCTTCTGGGTGGAGGTTTTAGACTGCTGCACAACTCTGGCCAGCATTATTTCCACCATCTAAAGTCTCCGCACGTTAGCAAACCATTTTTGGTATCTTGGTTTAGGTCAGCTAACAACATACAGCAATATTAAAACTTTAAGACCATCTTATCCCCTAATCTTGAGTAGTGGTCATTATGTCATTTGTTCTGCAAAGCAAAAGATATAAATGACCTCAGACATTCTAGTTAATTATTTATGCACAAGGGGTAGTATCATGATTGGAAATTATGCAGAACAGATTAAACTGACCACATTTTATTACGGCAGAAAATTACAAGCAAGATTTTCAAAACATGGTTATCTAAAAATAGTCTTCCAATTCCTTATTGAGGCACCTGACTTTCCAAACTGCCGAGTATGCAGGAGTTTCCCAAATCAAACACCAAGTAAGAAATTCAGAACTTCTTTCCACCTATCTCTATGAAAAGATGCCCTATGTGATGCTGGTAAGAAAAAATGGATAATGAAAGCACAAAGATCTCAAAAAAAAATGCATTGACGTGAACAATTAATCTGCCTTTAAAAGCCTGATTGTGAAGACGTTGCTTCTATAATTTAGGATGTTGAAAAACATGAATTTGTGTTGGGGCCATGTGCTGTACACTATACCTTAATTTCTTCTGTCACAAAGAGTATCATTTACTTGAATTACAGTTAATGGCAGAAGATGCCAGTTCCCATTAACTAAAAAAAGAATTCACCAGCAGATATTACTTTATGCTCACGTATTTCTGTAGGAAAGCTCTTAGCCACCTGGTGCTAGGAGTCAGAATTTGTCAACCCAAGGTGTTCATGCAAAAATGTATTAGTGACTAATCACCTGAGACCAGCTAGGGTTAATTTACCAGAACAGCTTCTAATCTCCACTACTTTCTTCTCTCAGTGGTANATCTATCACAACCTTTCACCTTCCGAGACTGTTATGAAGGCCACATCATTCAAGGAACCGTCCTTTGTATGTAAGACAGTGCGTCGCCTGAATGCAGCGAATTTTGGACGGCAAACAGCCAAGTCGAGGAGTGGGAGATTTACTAAGGAGGTAAAGCAGTGGGGTGAGAAACTACAGAACAGCAGCCATGCTTTAATAGTCATTATGGGGCAATGGGCCAGTCCTAAGAATGGCTTGCAGGATGAGCAGAGAGGCAGGCAGAAGAATGTAAGAAAAGATGACTTGGTGGGCAAAAAGGAAAATGAATGCCACTGACAAGCGCTCAAAGGAATTAATGTTTACTGGCAATGTCTGGATCATTGTACCAATACGTTTTGAGCAGCAATTAGCTCCTCCTGGAAAGGCAGTTGAGCTTCTGCAGAAAAGCAGTTAGAAAAAAAATATAATCTACAGAATGACTGGGCAAGAAAAAGGGGGGAAAAATCTAGGACAAAAAATGGGGAGCTTTTTGCCCACAAAGACAGATGGAGATAAATACTTCTGATTGGAAAGGGATAAGACCACAGACTGGATGGAAGAAACCCACAGGAGTATCCATTGCATCTTCTCCAGTGCTGATCATTAGCAGAAGGAATTAAGTCCTGAGCATGAAGCTGCAGAAGAGAATCTCAATGGTTTAGGAACATTGAAAAGAGATTTGCCTTAAACACTGGGAGGTTGTGCAGTGGGGAGACACTGCGCTAGATACAAGGTTTTTAACGCACACAGATTACAGAATTGTCCAGACAAGTCTCCCTTGTCTAAAAGGATAGTCAACTTCCTTTCTTGAATCTAGTGCCATGAGTTACGATTCTCTGCTTTCTGATAAGGAGTTTTCAGAGAATATATACAATACAAACCTACGTATTATGAAATGTATTTAACCACTCAACTAAGAAGCTACCTCAGAGACAGCCAAGTACGTGAAGAGAAAAACGCTGGTTGTAGCTGCAAGGGTTCTGATGCCATTATAAGAACACCACCACTAACTCGTAACAGCAGTCCCCTTCTCATGATGCCCCTGGAGAACAAAATTACTGCATTTCACTGGATCTTAATTGTTTTTTAATGGACTTCACTACCCAATAATTTCCAAAACAAAAACCCATATTAATTAATTGCTATAGCTTTCTTAAGGCTCCTTCCGTCCACTCATTGAAAAACAAAGCACATTATTAAAAGGAACCACACTAGTAAAAATGAAAAGGGGTACAGGGTTCTGCTGAAAGTCAAAGCTGGAATAAGCTCTCTACTTGCCAGAAATTAATCTTGCTTACCAATCCCCTTTTATTCATAATTAAAGCAGTTTTCTTATTACACCTTTGCTAAGCATGGTAGTAACTCAACTATGCAAGAATTACCTGGTATTTTAAGAATCACTTCTTTCATTAGCTGACCTCTTTTGGTGGTTGGGGTTTTTTTTCAGAAATTCCCTTATGCGCTGTAAAAGAAACTAATTTAAGCCAAAGAATCCTTTATATTCTAAGGAACTAATTACTTGAAGGGGGAAAGAGAGGCAACCTAACCACCTCTGTTCGTATCCTAAACGTGAAATACAGTTTCTAACATGTCTTCCACTCATTAACGTTCTAATACCATAAAGAGGTATCCAATGCCTTCTTCATGACTCCACCAACAAAACGTCCAGCACTAGTGCCCTCCTCAGCAACAAATTAGGTCACAGACATTCTATTTCAAGAATAGTAATCTATGAGAAGTTGCTATCTTGCATTTCATTGAAACGTGTAGAGAAGCAGTGGTACTTAAGTCGCATGTGCACCACAGGAGTAACCACAGGGACATTCACACATTTGGGAAACCAACAGTTTCTTCTTTTCCCTTTTTTGTAATAAAATAGCTTGAGATATCAGCCAAGGAACCCTGAATCTAAATCCAAGGTGTTCTGAATACACACTCCCATAAATTCCGACCTAATCCCATAGAAATGGGGATACCAAATGAAATTTATTTTTGTGCAGAGCACTGTTACAAGGCAGATGCAACATTTTCATCTCCCTCCAACCTCCAAGGTAGTAAAGGAACGTGTACTTGATGCTATGCATAGTAAACGGCCACTGTAATACATGGAACCAGTATTGTGTATTGATACTTCAACACTTTTGGCAGCTGCTTTGCTGCTTAAAAGCCACCTTTGAGTATTACTCTATGCTTTTCAGACCTTGTTCACCTCTTCCAAGGTTACTGATGATCCTATGCCCAACTTAACCCATGAAGCTGCAACAAGAGGGAATTAGCAGCAGTTGTAACAGGGCATAGGAAAGGGAGTCTTCTTGGAAGTGAAAGGAGAGCAGCAGCTGCTCATCTCCTTTAAAATCTCTTAGGACCTGGCTAAGCATAGAATCATAGAATAGTTTGGGTTGGAAGGGGCCTTCAAAGCTCATCTAGTCCAACCCCCCCTGTAATGAGCAGGGACATCTTCCACTAGATCAGGTTGCTCAGAGCCCCGGTCCAACCTGACCTTGAATGTTTCCAGGGATGGGGCATCTACCACCTCTCCGGGCAGCCTGTGCCACTGTTTCACCACCGTCAGCATAAAAAATTTCTTCCTTAGATCTACTCTAAACCTTCCTTCTCTTAGTTAAGAAACATCACCCCTTGTCCTATCACAACAGGCCCTATTAAAAAGTCTGTCCCCATCTTTCCTGTAGGGCCACTTTAAGTACTGAAAGGCTACAATAAGGTCTCCCCAGAGCCTTCTCTTCTCCACGCTGAACAACCCCAACTCTCTCAGCCTGTCCTCACAGGAGAGTTGCTCCAGCCCTGTGTGATCATTTCTGTGGCCTCTTCTGTGCTCCAGCATAGAAAAGTTCAGAATTCACTTAACATGAAATAAACAACCAAACCGGTTGCACAGCAAGCTGTAAGATGGGGCTTTTCCAACTGCAGAAGATGGCGCATGGCTTTTTACATCACTTAACATGGGTTTTTACAAGGTCGTTTATACAACACCTTTTTATCAAACAATTGCAGAAGGAAATATGTCCAGTAAGTTTCCACTGACTTGGAAACCTCAACTGGCACCAGATCCAAGGCCTGCTTGCCAAAAGATATGACAAGATACATGAAAACAAAACCAGCCAAGCCAGTCCATTTCACTGTTAATGTGTAACACAAACACAAGCAGTCAAGAATCCTACTTAGTAAAGGTGGATTTAATCATGTGCCTACGTAGTTTTCTAAATTGGGGCCTGTGCTGTTTCTTAAAATTCTGAGACATCCTAAAAAGAATGAGTCTCTCTCGTTTCAGTTGATTGCATGCTGCTAAAAAGTCTCTTCAACCACCAATGAACTAATGAATTAGGATGTGTGCTGCCGTTCCAACAAAAATGCACCACCATTTCCTTTTTAATGGCATATCATATATACTGCACCAATATTTTGCTTTGTGTAGACATCAAGATTTATAAGGGGTTTTTTAGTAATAGTCATAGTGCTAAAATCTTAAGAACTAAGTAGCATTATATTTAATTATCCTTCTATAATTACACTGATTAAATACAGCGTAAGGGACCATAAAGATAGATAAAACATTATGGCTAAAAAACTTCTCAAAAATGACCATAAAATGATTATTAAGCCTGAGGTGAGAAAATTAATATCACAAGCATGATTTTATAGGGTTTTCTTACACCGCTTCCCCTTCTTAGAGTATCTCATCTGCAGTGGCAGCAGAATTTCCTCCCAGCAGTAATGAAAATGAGAACTAACTATAAAAAATGTTGCAACTTGAAAGGGAGGTCAGTTTAGCCCTCCATACCAAGGGAGAGTATTTGTGTGCCTGATGCTTCAGGCAAATGCCAATAAAACATATTAAAACACCTCCAAGCTCTGAGCACACTGGCTTACACTTGGGTAATATTTGTTTCCCTCTTGTTTCCTTTTCCTTTCTCTTCTTTTACAAATACTCTGCACGACTTCACAGCAATGAAGCAAGAATCAGCACAATATAACAGTCACATCTATTTTCCGAGTAATGATCTAACAACAGACATCCAAGGATTTTCATACTGGGTGACCAATACTATTATAAAGATTAAAGAATCCCAAGGAAAATTCTGACCAAGAGCTAATATTAAGGCAAAAAGCTAATATTGGAAATCTGCAATGTCTTCAAAAACATGAAAGACCGGATTATAGGTTGTGACTGAGCACAAGAAAAATAAAATAGATCTTTCTGACCTACGGATGGGATAAATCATTTCAAGTAATAATTTTCCTGATTCTTTGAATTATATGTTTAATTAATTTTATTACACGTAATTACCAAAATGTATCATAATTATCTGACACATTTCAAGAAATATGGTCTCATTTTACTTAATTATATGATTAATTAACTATGGTACATAATTGCTAAACTTTAACAAGATTACATTTCTTCTTTTCTTCCAAAATTCAGAAACCGTCCTAAAGTGGTCCTGCGTGTGACTGCTCCATGCAAAGAGCTCCATGGTCATCAAACATACATTTCTGCTGCAGGAAAGAACCCCACACCCTCCTACGTCTATTTTTTTTAATGTGTTATATTCACTGCCTCATTTTTGGTTCTTAAAAACAGCTACAAATATTTTTTTCTATAATGGTTGGCTTTGATACAGACACTTCTGGTTGTCTTAAAAACCACGACGCTCCCTGGGAAGTCTGCTGTTACATTTCCCAGCCCACTTGCTTGGTTCAGACGCCTGTAGCACGTTGAGGGGATGCCCTGGAAAAAACAAGACTTGGTGCTGCCCTTCACCTGGTTCTCTGGTGAAAAGCAGGAACAGCCACAGCCTGTCACTCTCCAGTAAACGTGGGCTGGCAGAAAGCACCAGTACGAGGCCATCAGAGCAGGAAAGCACTGAAGACAACCTGCAATCTCTCAAATTTATCCTAGAGGCCAAATCAGTCACCAGCTGGGTCACAAAAGTGGCGTATCAACATCTCTGCTGTGTATCACCATTCCTGCTGCTGCACTTAGCTGCTAACCATTACATGAACCAGGGTGCAACGTTTTGGATGTGCACACAATGAGAGCTCAGAATTACAGCAGGGGGAAATATTACTAAATCTTATTAATCCATGACGATCTAGATGGAAATGAGTAACAGCACATACTGTATCATAGCCCCTAGTGTACACGTTTTGGGAGTTGTACAGCCCAACAAAGACTAACCAATCAAGACATACCAATCAAGAATAACCCAGAAGGAACTTTTGTAATTCAAGAACTAGCTGAAAATATTCCAAGGACAGGTAATTTATAACATTAACAAGAGCCGTGACTTGTGATATTTTAATACAAATTGATTGCCTATATTTCTGATGCGCTAGAAGAATTATTTTACAAAATCACTTCATCTCAACTGAAAATGCATAAATACATCCAGACCTCAATCACCAAAATGTATTCCTGCATTTTGAAGAAAAATAACAAGCCATTTACTAGAAGGAGCCTTCCCACTTTCACTAGGTTTACGCCACTATGTAATACCTGGCACACAATCTCCGGATTTCAGTTGCATGCTAGACACTCTTAATCCAACTAGTGCTGCCAAGAATCAAAGCAAAGAGTGTCTAATGCAGCAGGATCTTATAAGCCAGTCCCAAATGATGCTTTAAAAAAAAAAAAAAAACACCAATCTTTTTTATTTTAATCCCCATTTTCCCCTAAATAACAAACTCCCAATTCCTTTACAAACTGGTGAGGTGCCTATTCTGCAGGGCACACACAGTAGCTGATGAGCGAGCAAGATAAGCGGACGGGCATGAGGAGCTGCAGTGGCTGTCTGGCTGTGAAGCAGAACAGAAACCAGGGGCTATCCACACCAGTGCCTCATCAGGTCAGTCACACATACTGCTCTCCATTTAACAGCTCCATGTACAAAACTGCCTATCAGCATTTTACTTGCAGACCCTACCCGCATTTTTTTTATGCATTCTTCAAAGTAAGGACACGTATTTCCAAACTTCCTTTATGATTTTTAATTAGGTTCTGAACAAAACTTGGGGGGGGGAATGCATCGTGCTTTGAAGAGAAAGGATAAATTATGGAAGCCAATACAATTGTCAAGCTTATACCAGCAATGGCTAAATATAAAAAAAAAAAAAAAAAAACAACAAAAAAAAAAAAAAAAAAAAAAAACAACAAAGAAACACAAAATAATCAACTTCACAAATCAAGTGCAGAAATAGAGAGAGCTTCTACGTGGCATATGTCATAGTTCTTCACTTATCCTCAGTCTGGATCAGCCTCTGACACCCATGGACAATCGTCCTCTCCCATGTCTTGAACTCCCTGCTCTCATGTCCAGGTATGAGGGCATGCCTTCTCCTATTCCTCCACCTTCAGAAGTAGTGGGTTCAGAAGATCCATCACTCGCAGCTTTCTGGAGACAGCTTCATGCTGCAACAGTGATCACTTCTTCCAAAATTCAGAGTGCAGAAGCGGTTTAGAACTACATCTGCCTTGCTAAATGTGTGCTGTGGATCTTGAACATGGACTTGAAACCTCTTGGGAAGGTGGAACTATTAACAGTCCACTTTGGCCACTGTAGTTTAATTGTTTCTCAAACGCAGAATTCTTTCTCACTGCAGCATATCCAAATTAGCAGTAAACATCACTGTAGCTCCTGAACACCTCTCCTCAAAAATACAAACTATTTATCAGGGACCTTTTGTTACCTTTATTAACTGGAAGTCTAATGGCTATACTGCTCTTCAGGAATGTGGGAGATCTTAGGCACATGTGATGATACTGATGATAATATACTAAGCGTATCAGCCTGGGAGAAAGGGGGACCCAGTAATGGAAAAGGGGAAGCCTGCATTCATCTATACATTTTAGGACCTCAGTTCTAGCATGTGTTTTCTCAATGGTTATACTGCTTCTAAAAATTACTTACAAGGCTGGACTGCAGAGTCTGCAGTCAGGCTTATCATAACACTGCTCCTATTTTAAAGCCTTTTCATAATGCCTATTCCTTTCTTAATATGTAAATAATACTGCTGGATTTATTTCTGTTCTGTTTCAGTAGTCATCCAGAAACTGGGAATAGTCATTTTTGTATTTTGTTTCAGTATCTGGACACATATTCTGCCAGGTGAAATATGTTCCTCCGAAAATGCCAAGGTATTATACATTTGAAAATGTGCACACAAAAATAAAAGGGAGTAATGAAGGCATGATTATACCAGAGTTCACACATAAACATTCACACACACAATATCATGATCTTCAACAGGGCAAGAGGTGTGACTATATCCACCTATTTATCTTGTAGCAAAAGATCCCACCCTCTCTTTCCCTAAAAACCAAAGGCATCTCCTGGATTCCTCTACTTCTTTTCCCGTGAGCCATTCTCAAGAAGGACAGCAGAGGCTGGTATGCTGATCCTCTGCCTTTACTGAGCTGAGGAAAAACACTTGGTAGGTCCGATCAGAGAGGGTGCACCACATTCCTACCAATCAGCTCCACTCAGCACACCTACCTGGCTTACCAATGTGAGGAAAAGATACTTGCCTTTAGTAATAACTTAACTCCTTTCAGTTTTGGTCATTCACCAGATTTCTGGATGCTTCATAGCTTGGGAAATCCTCAACAAACGGCTACTGTCCCTGTATAGAGCAACTCCATATCTACAGCACAACAAATCAGACCTATCTCTGATGGGACAGTGAGTCAACCTGAACATCTTTTAAGTCCAACACATCAAACTCCATAAGCATAGGCAGATCAGCCACAACACATGTGGGACGTCCACCCAAGGATGCACCTGACAACCGTGTCAGGCTTGTCAATGCTGGAAGGCGCACCTGAATCATGCCTTGGAATAATCCTTTGGAGCTGGGGCAGACAAAGTGTAAAAAACACATGCCACCCTATACAGTTCAAGCCTCTCCTTTCTGGTATTAGACCTCCTTTAGAATTGTAGAATCATTAAGGTTGGAAGGGACCTTTAAGATCATCGAGTCCAACCATTAATCTAACCTGACAAAACCACTTCTAAACCACATCCCCCAGTACCACATCTACTCTCTTTTTAAAACCTCCAGGGATGGTGAATCCACCACCTCCCTGGGCAGCCTATTCCAATGCTGGATAACCCTTTCAGTGAAAAAAAATTTTCCTACTATCCAACCTAAACCTCCCCTGGCTTAACTTGAACCCATTTCCTCTTGTCCTATCACTTGTCACTAGGGAGAAGAGCTCAGTCCCCACCTCTCTACAACCTCCTTTCAGGTACTTGTAGAGAGTGATAAGGTCTCCCCTCAGCCTCCTCTTCTCCAGGCTAAACAGCCCCACTCCTCATCAGACTTGTCTCCCAGACTCCTCACCAGCTTCGTTGCCCTTCTCTGGACACGCTCCAGCACCTCAATGTCTTTCTCGTAGTGAGGGGCCCAGAGCTGAACACAGTACTCGAGGTGGGGTCTCACCAGTGCTGAGTACAGGGGGATGATCACTTCCCGAGTCCTGCTCACCACACTATTCCTGATACAAGCCAGGATGCCGTTGGCCTGGGCACACTGCTGGCTCATATTCAGCCGGCTGTCCACCAACACCCCCAGGTCCTTCACCACCAGGCAGCTATCGAGCCACTCCGCCCCAAGCCTGTAGCGCTGCATGGGGTTGTTGTGACCCAAGTGCAGCACCCGACACTTGGCCTTGTTGAACCTCATACCGTTGGCCTCAGCCCATCGGTCCAGCCTGTCCAGATCCCTCTGGAGAGCCATCCTACCCTCAAGCAGATCAACACACCCACCTACCTTAGTGTCATCTGCGAACTTACTGAGGGTACACTCAATCCCCTCCTCCAGGTCATTGATAAAGATGTTAAAGAGAACTGGCCCCAGCACCGAGCCCTGAGGAACGCCACTTGTGACCGGACGCCAGCTGGATTTAACTCTGTTTACCACCACTCTCTGGGCACGGCCATCCAGCCAGTTTTCTACCCAGCAAAGAGTAACTGTGTTGTCACTCAACAGTAAGTACTGTGAGAGAGCTCAACAGCAGTACAAAACATAAAGCTCAACTTAAGATTTCTCCCCAGATTTAACTGTCTGGATTTCTTCTACTCATGCTTTCTCCCATCCTCCAAAACTACAGAATTTGTTCTTATATATTTTTATGTTCACAAAGGTAAGGGTTTGTGCCTAAATTTCTTATGGAGGGACCTCGATCTCAGCATTTTTTTTTGGTGGTGGTGGTTTTCGTTTTTATTTTATAATCCTCCTTTCTTCAATTGCTGCGCAACTTCAGGGCATCTAATTCTCTTTCGTAAAATAATCACTTGACATAAATATTTCAAAACACATTGAGATAAATGTATGTTTCATTACAGTTAGATTACAATGGAACTTCTATAGAAGCATTTTTGACACAAAATGAACCTTTGTGATTAATGCTAACAAAACATTCCATATAATAATAAGGTGCCACAATGATTTCAGTGTTATTTTAAAGCGTTACTAAACCGTCAATTGCTCTGAAAACAGTGAGGCCTTGCAGTAGGATTTAGATTTAAACACATGCTTTTTATAACACTTAACATATTGCACTATATGAATCACAGTAAATAAGCCCAATGGGAATGTTTACTGAGGCACAAACAAAGAGGATCTGCAGAAGGAACTAGTTCATCATAAACAATACAAATATTTACTCTATTATTTAATGTGTGCCCAGCATGTCTATCCTTAATGCAGCATTAGCTGACATCAGGCATATGCCATATGCGCAAATAATTAATTCAAATTATGTTTTCTTCCAGTGTGTTGTCTCAGAAATGAGCTGAATTAATGTAAAGATATATTCAACAGCAAATACCAAGATGATCTCTCTATGTAACAATCCAGCCGTGTTTGTCTTTGTGAGTACGCAGTTTTTAATACTTCGCCCTCATTGTTATTCCAGTGCCAAGGGCTGATGGTATGTGAAATGCTCCTACAGCGTTCCTTATGTAATCACCGGGATGACTAACGGAGTGATTTTAAAAAAATGACTTGGCTAAACATTATTTTTTTATAAGATAAAGCTTCAAATAGCAAAATCTTCAGAACACATCCACCTTCTTTAAACCAAAAAAAAACCCTCAAGATTAAACATGTTTTCAAGCATCCAGGTAGATTGTCTACAGCGGTTTCCCACAGTGCAGGGACAGATCAACTGTCCGTATAAACTCAGGTGGTGAGCAATGGAGAGACTGGCAGACGATTTCTAACACAGACAAGGCAGCCCGTGAAGGCACTCCCGTTAGTAATTACGCCGCACCTTTCCACAGTGAGTTACTGCACTGTAACGTTCTGTTTGCATGGCATTTCAGATGCAATTTGCTTAACAGAAAAAAGTATGCTTAGGCCCAAAGTGCTACATAAAGAAAGTTATAAGCACTTAACTAATCTTGAAAGGCGAATGTTTCTATAATGTCATTCATGTAAACCTTTATTCCCATGTCTTCTCCGAGAGCTGCATGTTACTATGCCACTCCTGTGCTCTTCTGTATAGATGACGCTACTGCCTGCTCTCCATACCTACTGGCTCTCCTGTTCTCATCAGCTTTTCCGCTGATCATGGAAAAAGAACTGACTGCTGAAAAAGGAATTTCTCCATCCCAAAATTAGCTTGGAGAAATGCCATAAACAGCTGCTGCAAAGCAGCTTGCCTTGACCACAACAGCAATCCAAGTAATACTGTAATTCAGTCCACTCAAAAAGATCCAAGGAAAGGAAACAGAGAGATAAGGTAAAGCAGACAGCCTTGTTATACATTTGCAAAACCCCTAATGTAATGGACCCCACCTGGTGTTTTATGTCTCCCTCAAAAATTTGATTGCTAGTCATATTTCTCCAAGTTTGGTCCTATTAATTGCCAAGCTGTTCATGTTCCCCACACAATTGGGACCCTCTAACTAAGGCTACGTATTCATTCACTCAAATACACAAATTTATAATGACACGTTAGTTCTACCAAAGGAGTGAATCCCACAACACTCCGGTTTCACACAGACATTGGGGAGAGGTACCCTTTGCCTCTCTGTCACGTACCTGGCTCTGATTTGGGCCATGACAGATGTGGAGATGGCACCTCACAGACTGGCATTATCTATCTAGGTACCTTAGGATCCATAAGCCGTTTCTCTCCACTCCTGTGAGGTGCCTAAAAGCACTCATAGGTGCCTGGCGCCTTTACAGATTTGGCCTTTAATATCTGTCTGTTTCTAGAGATGCACTGGGCTTCCTGGCACCAACTCACAGCTCATCAGTTCCGTGGGGCTCCCTGCGGCTCCCCCGGTACAGCCGGGCACAAAGGAGGACGGGATTTGGAACACACCTGTCCTGGTTTGAGGTAAAACAGGACCAATTTTGTTCAGTAACTTTGCTTCTTAGCTGGGCCTCTTCTAACTGCTGAAATTAACAGCATATTGTGCAGACAATGTTCGCTCTCTCAGAGTGATAAGACCAATGTTATGGCTGATGTC
>VZSZ01003859.1:1560016-1619979 GCA_013398815.1 Ibidorhyncha struthersii
ATTATTTTCTTTTTATTTTATTATTAATATTTCATTAAAGTAGTTTAGTTCCTTCTAAACTCATAAGTCTCTTTTTCCTCCTCTGCCTCTCTCTTCGAAAGAGGGGTAGAGGGGAGCATCTGTCGGTCCCATCTGGGGTCCCCCACGTCCCCAGTGGGATTTGGCCTAAACCACGACAACACCGTTTGCTGCAAGAAGAGAACAGACTGATGGCGGGGCAGACAGTTCTCCCAACCCGACTGGGACAGTATAGGAAAGCAGGCACTCTACCCTTATTTTGGCATTACGATATGAAATATAAAGGGAAAATATAAGAGTTGGTTGCATATGCTATATATGCTTACATATAGGCAAGGACTAAAGTAGGCACTACTTTAGTGTGGTGTTAAAATCTCTACAAACATCTAAATAGTGTAAATAGCAATATTTTAGAAATGTCATCGTGCCCAAAACCAAACTAAGCAGACACAGAAAGAACGAGGTAGACATTCCTTTTTTTTTTTTACATTTAAGAATGCTCTACATTTTAAGCTCCTGGTCACAGCATGAAAAACTAAATCAAAAGGAAAATCTTGCACTTCATGACCTTGCACATTAAGCAACCAACACAGTATCATGCTCAAATGAAAACCCATATTAGAAATACACAGAGCACCACACCAAGATCTATGATACCGTTTTCTGCATACGGTTCTACTAAAAAACAAGTATTAACATACAATTTTGAAGGTGTACCTAGTTCCCAGTTTTACTGCACTTGGCCCCAAAGAGACACAGTTATCCATTTATTGTTTGAAAAAGCTGCCAAGACTAATCCAGAAAATTTATTTTAGACTCTTAGTTTTATTTTACTCTCACCATAGTAAAGGAGGAGTGACCTTCCACATGAAACCAAAGGGGTTGAAGCTATTTTCACATACATGTCAATTCATGGAGGTTGTTCTTCTTCATCAGTTTAAGTTTTAAACCACTACAAGCTACATTTTAGTGATCAAACCTGGAACACGAGGTAAGAACCCACAAGCATAAGAACCACTTTACAAAGCCCATCAGAGTGTGAAACTCATTTTGACAGGCCAGACATGATCTAGTCAGCTCCATGATTATAGCAGGATGGTGTTTAACAGATACACTGAGGTTTCCCAGGCAAGCCTTTCTCAAAGATTGTACAACCTTAAGGTGGCCAGAAGGTAGATATATCTGGTTACATTTGCAGGTAGTTCTAGAATATATATTTTAA
This sequence comes from Ibidorhyncha struthersii, assembly GCA_013398815.1. NCBI lineage: Eukaryota > Metazoa > Chordata > Aves > Charadriiformes > Charadriidae > Ibidorhyncha > Ibidorhyncha struthersii. The sequence continues at coordinate 1,561,257 of VZSZ01003859.1, forward strand.
AGCAAAATATTTTACCAAAATATAAGAACTTTAAAATACATGGTACGAAAACCTACAATGACCAAACTTCTTTCACACATGATCAAATGAAAGGAAGAAATGTATATGACAGCTTTCGTTATCCAGAGCACAAGGGGTTATCATAGACAACAGCAAAGAAAAGTCACACTGGAACTATGAAAAATACCTTGACGGTGTCCTTTTAAAGTCATAACTTATTATGGGAAATCAGCATTCACAAGCATAAATTTGTTTCTGTATAATTCACTGCCCAGTGACATTTGATTCCTTCCTAACGAATCTGTATTTAAGAGGAAAGTCATAAAATTGAAACAATGGCAATGACCGGGTAATTCATGACTTGGTGCTCTATTAGCAATTAATAAATTCACCTAGCAATATCCAGAAACCAGTCATCTGCCACTTTTTATTTATTTCATTTCATTTTCTGTATCTTGCATATCCTCTGGGGCAATCATACATAGTGCCTTTACCCTGCTGGCAGAAAACTAGTAATTCCTCATTGTACTTCAGTGTTTCAGGCATCATCTTTACTGCATTATTAAATGCACGTGAAATAAATAAGTCTCGTAATGTAGTGGAGAGAGTAGTACTTAACAAAGGCTCCTCAACTGTTTCACAAATAGCTATCAAGTTTCTGATGCTCAACGTGTTCATTTATATTTCATCATCTAGGATGGAATTTAATTTGCTTGGGAGTATTTCAGCCTTCTAGAAGCTCCACAAAGAAGTTCATTGAACTTTTGAGTTTTTGAATTCTGTTCATGGTGGGAGATACACAGTGAAGCGATGCTCACAACTTTGTCTCTTTTGCCACTTAATGAGCAACCACCTGAGCTAGTAAGTGGCCTTGTGGAAGGCAAAAATATTACAAAATAAAGAGACTCTTGAAGAGGTCACCTTGTCATTTTTACCTTTTCACCTTTCGTGGCAAGCCAAAGATCTCCTGATCCAGACTGACAGTGTGAGAGAGGAGGAAAGGCATCTTCTTGATTCAGGCAGGTGCTAAGCAACTTAGGGCTCTGCAAGTTGCAGACAACACACAGTACTCTACCATTTGCTGCCTTACTCATTTCGGACATGAAGATAATGATAAATCATATGCAGTCTTCAGCAATCAAGGTGTTGTCCCAGTAGGAACCATGGATCAGAAGCAGTGTGTGTCTCCTTCCTCCTTACTTCTCCTCAGGTTCTAAAGGCCAGTGAAGATACTGATCCAACTTGCACCTCCTAGAGCTTAAGGAAAAGAAACAAGATTCTGTCCACGAGCCACCTCTCCTTCTATGCTTGCTCCCATGAAAGAAGGAGCCTTAGTTCTGGACCCAAAAAGGGGATATGCCACACAATTACTGTTTCCCCCTAACTCTCTGCAGTATAAGATAATGCATCCTATCTTACATTTTACTGTTTCTTTCCGTTCTGTGTATCCCTTAGCATTAACAGAAAAAATGGTGGTGCGTGGAAGGGAGCTGTAATAGTGAGTATATAGGCTCTGGAACAGTAAAAGCTCAATATTGAAGTACGAATAAAGAACAATCAAATAAAACAACCAATTCTGGCATCTGGCGGTACCCTAGTATCCACTGGAACATCCTTATAGAAGAACTCTCAATTCCTATCTTATGGAAGTTATACATCAATGTCACTTCAACAAAGGCAGACTAGTTTATGCGTGCTGTCAGGTAGAGAATCCCCCACGCAGGTGTTGCAATCTGCCTGACCATTTTAGGATATTTTATGCAACAGCATCAACAGTAGCACAATTCCCAAATAGTCGAGAGGGCATCTCAGGCAGTCAGCAAGGGCTTTGGGTTGCAACAGAGTGTCATTTAGAAGGTAGAAATCTGGCCTCTGGCACATTGCTATAATTCACAAAAAAAATAAAGTCTTACCTTGGTTCATTAATTGATTGTGCAGACAGCTGGCAGATTTCAGTTTAACACCAATGCCCTTCCTATAACAATCTATCAGCTTCCTCCAGCGTACTCTCCAGGAGAGTCCGTACTGACTGGCATTGTCCAACTTAACTGTACTGCTACTGAGATACAGTGGGAAGGTAGGTGCCATCACATATTTGAAGAAGTGACCATCCCAATTCAAAGTGACTACTTAGCATTTCTTGAGAAATTTGCAAACGCTTCAACACTTTGATGAAACTTCCTTAAAAGAGAGATCAGCAATTTACTATGCTGTAAAACTTAATTCAATTCCTGTTGATGGCAAGAACATACAGGAGGAAAATACTTAATTTTGTCTGCCACATTTTGTGTTTTTCAATCTTCCTACCAGTACTACCTTATTTTGCTTCTTCTATGGCCTTTGCTGCATCACTTCTGGCAATACCTCTCAAGGCATGTAAGACCTGACATTTTTAACAGAGTAACTGGGATAAATGTTTTGCTAATATCATGTACTAGTTTTACTATACGAATCCCCTTTTCTATCCTATCTTTTTTTTCCCCCCCTTGCCTTCATCATTGGAAAGATGGGAAGTGAAGAGTTTTTATGCCAATATTTTCACGCGCATTGTTTTCCAAAAGTTCAACTTAAACATTATGAGGCACTTTTTTAATAAGCAGTATTACCTCAAGTATTTCTCCTTTATTCGCCTGGTAGCATATAAAAGTAAGAAACCCACAATTTTACCGAAAGTTAAATCAGTCTTAGCTGAGAATCTGTTAAAAAAGTGTATCTTTTTTAGTGTCTTCAGCTAAGCAAGTCTCAATTCTGTGGACAGTGAAATTGCTGGAGTTACATGACATAGCCCAAAACCTGAAATCTAGGCTCTGGATCTGGTAATGCTGCAGAACTGAATTAAAACTTTCAGACTTGTACTTTTGGATTCCGGCATATTGCTATCAAACAGGCATCAACAGAAGGTTGACAGAAGCTCATCAGTAATCTCAGAAAACTGCAGGCAAATTCAGAAGTTTGGGTTGGTTTGGGGTTTTTTTTGTTTGGTTTGGTTTTTTTACATGTCTTTCCTCCTCTTACCACTTCAGATTCCATGTTAGTCTTTCAGTGTTAAAACTTGCATTTTTACTGGTTAGGTTTCTGCTGAGACAATTACTTTATAACCAGTCCTTCACAATAATTTTTCGTGATACTCCTCTGCAGGAGGAGGATAACTTTTAATGTCAGTGTGAATATGATTCTGTATATCTGTAGCACTGAATTTATAGCACACATGTGGAAAATCTTGTAAACTGCCCTTCTCTTGATAGACTGTGCAGTAAACTGTATAGTATTTTAATTAATTTCTTAATTACAAACCTAAAGTGTGGTAGTTGAAATCTCACATGCATGCACAGCAAATATTGTTGCCTTAGCCTGACTAACACGAGGCAGATCACGGCAGAAATGCTCAAAATAAGTAGAACCAGCTGGAAAGATAGATACTGGCTCGCCTGCTTTTACTCACTTCCTATTTTTTTCTGTCTGAAAATTACCAGATTACTTTTTCTAAGCGTGATATTTTAACCTTATAGAAATTTCAGAAGCCTGAAATACTATAACAGAGGAATTAGCACCAAACAGGGACATTCAGTTGACTGACTTAGCAGTTGTATTTCATGACAAAAACATATAAATTATTTGTGTACTTGTTGTCACTAACTGATCCAGGTAACTGCTGTCACAGGGCAGACGCATGTGAAGCAGCACATCCAGGTGCTGTTAGCACCTAGTCAAGCAGAAATTTCCATTTCTGTAACATGACCAGAGAGTAAATACATCTTTCTGTCAGATTTTACTCATCCAAATAGGAGTTCCCATTGCTGATCTTTACTCTTCTAACCTTGCACAGTATTGACTTAACAACCTAATAGCCGTTTTACAGTGATGAGACGACTCATAAGGATGGCACAGAAAACCAGTCTATTACTTCAGGCCAACTGTCTATCTAATCTTATTTCCAACAGTGGCCAGATGTGGGTGCCCTTTGGAAGACTATATGACCTTTCCTCCCTTCCTCTTAGAGTTTCTAACATTTGCAGTTCAGAGCATTTCCTGAACTTGATGGAGTTGCTTTATTTATTAAAATCCCAATGGATCTCTTAAGTTCTCATCCAATTCTCTCCTTGAACAACGTCTTTGCTTTGCTCACTCCATCTTCTTGGCTTTACATTCCAATCCTAGTGTTTGTATTTCCTCCCCAAGTATTTTAATTTGTTAAAGTCCATATAAAGTCATTCAATTAATATTTTCTCTTTTACTCCCTCTATGAAACATCTGTCTTACACCAATCCAAGTCAGACTAAAAATTCACAGAATGGTTGAGGTGGGAGGGACCTCTGGAGGTCATCTTGTTCAACACCCCTGTTCAAGCAGGGTCACTTAGAGCCAGTTGCCCAGGACCACGTCCAGATCACTTTTTAACATCTCCAAGGATGGAGACTCCGCAACCTCCCCAGGCAACCTGTGCCACTGCTTGGTCACCCTCCCAGTGAAAAAGCGTTTCTTGACGTTCAGAGGGAACCTCCTGGGTCTCAATCTGTGCCCATTGCCTCTCGCCCTGTCACTGGGCACCACTGAAAAGAGCCTGGTTTCATCCTTTTTGCACCCTATTGATATACATTGATGAGGTCCCCCCCGATCCTCCTCTTCTCCAGGATGAACAGTCCCAGCTCTCTCAGCCTTTCCTGATACTCCAGTCCCTTCATCACCATTGTGGCCCTTCACTGGACTCTCTTCATTACGTCTATGCTTCTCTTCTACTGCAGAGGCCAGAATTGGACGCAGTACTCCAGGTGTGGCCTCACCATTTTAAGAGCTGATGAGATTCTCACACTGTTTGGGAACGTGCCAATCACTTCTTCAAGAACACTTCAAGCTTTGCTGAAAGGTAAAGTAGAAAGTACAATTTGGTAGATGTTCTCTGAAAATACTTATTCCTCATGTGCCTAACAGTTTGGACCTTGACGAATCTCAACCAAAGTATTTTAGGAGGACAAGAAAGCAGTGCTTATGGTTGACTTAAGGGCATTCATGTGAGTCACTGCACCAACTACACCAACAGTGGCTCCATGTGCTGCATTCACACGTTTCCCAGGTACCTGCAAAGAGGTTAGCTAAGCATGGGACCAGCGTGGAGCTAAGCAAAGTTCCATGCTCTCTGCAGCAAACAGAAATGATGGAGCCTGAAGAGCACAGGCCACATCTTCCCAAACACTGTTACGAAGCTGGGTTTTAATATGTAATAATTAGACCCGCAAACCACTGTAATACGACTACTAGAATAGGTTTCAGCTGCAGAGAGCCACTCCTGCTACCACTTTTAACAATGCAGATGTAGACTAGCTACTCAGCAGCACAGATCTGCCACTGAGAACTCTTCTGCTTGTGTGCCCTGCCAGCCCCTGCGTTACCTGCCGCTCTCTTTTTGCTGCCAGTCTTCATCCAGTTTACATTTTCCAGCCACACTTAAAATGTGCACCATGCCCTTCCAAGCATGGCCCGTTATCCAAGATCTGAAAAGATCTACAACTAGTTAAATACTTCATTTTTGGATGGCTAAAATTAGGTGAGAGTCTGCCACTCCTACTTCATTAAAGCCTTTTGTCCATTTTCTTCTGCTCTTACATAAAACACATGCCTGCTATTAACAACCCGCAACCAAAGCAAAAGCACAAGGCACCAAGATTTTGCAGAGAGAAGTTTTATACGAGTTAAGAAAGAATCAGGCTTCTGCACAGCCGTACCCCTGAGAGATCACACCAGGCAGCTGGCGGGGGCTGTTCCATTACGGATGCAGGCAGCACGCTCCCGGGCTTGCCCTCAACACACTCGCTGCAGAAGCAGACAGTAGGGATGACGAGGTACCTTACGCAGCAGGACCACACCCATTTTGCTGCATTCGGAATATTCTGAATCTTACCTTTACAGCACGAGCTTTCTGTGCAACTCTGTCAACAGAAGGCTATCGCCCACAGCAAGCAGAGTTTTGTTGGCTTTTCTTTTAAGTACCCTGATTAGCCAGATTGTCTCTCAAACTCTAACGATGCCTTGCATTTGATGCTAACTGTAGCACTGCTAGTTAGTACTATAGTTGTATATGCCAGATATGTTGGATTATTTTTTTAAAAAAAAAAAAGCTGTAATAATGGTGCAGTCTCCTGAGAATATATTTATTTCTGCAGTATAAAATAAAATTAAATTCTTCAATCTCAAAAACTATTAAAAGGTTGTATTTAAAATGCATGAAGCATTAAAAAGACATCAAAATTAAAATAATCTCATAAATCTCTTCATTTAAAAGACTTATTAGAATACAGATAGAGGCAGAAAACAGCTGCCCTGCAGACTAAAGCAGTAAATTATGACTATTTTAACTTTTTTTCATTTTCATCATTGAAATTTTCCTCACAGAATTATTGCAGTAGTATAAAAAGACCAACTGCCCCTATATTTAACATGTGAATAGTAAATTATTTTTCAGTGGACTCCACAACAGATAAGCTGTATATTCTTTCAAATGTCAGCAGACTATGGGATCGTTTCCAGACAAAGGAGGTGGGGAGTGTTTTCAGAAATCAGTATTGCATGCAAAACTATAGAATTAATCAGCAATTCATTCTCTTCAACCCAACAGCAGCGGGACACTGCCGCAATTGGGACTTCAGCACTCCAAACTCCTCCTGCACACTCTTGGCCATTGTTTTTAACAGAAGCCCAAAGTTAGGTATATTTAAGTATCAGCAGGCTGACTTGTAAAGTGCTGAGCATTAAACAGCTCCAGGAAGTTTGCTTATTTAGGAAGCTTAACATAGTCTTAAGAACCTACATTTAGTCAAGATTTAGGCTTCTCTTAAAAGCAAAGAAGAGCCCTCCTTCCTCTCACTGGGTAGTACTTAGAATGGAACAAGAAGGTTCGAGGGCAAAAGGGGAAAAATCAGCCATGTGAGACAGGAAAATAAATGTTTGTTTCATTATTAATCAGTAATATTCACCTTTTTAAAAATGACAGACAAATTGTATTTTTCAGCAAGCGCCCTCACTCCTCAGATGGTCATTTGTCAGTCTTGATCATACCAAAGCATTCCTTGGAGTACAATTAAACGATCCCACTGATTGCTCCTCAAAGTAGCTCTATCCAGGGAGAAGGCAAAGAAAAAACCTGATGGAAGGAGATTTCACACTATTTACCCCTCATCTCATCCGTTCTCCAGTCGTATGATCTTGCACAGCCAGGCTGTTGATATCCAAGCAGATTACAGCAGGAAATGCTAAGGATGCACGAAACTAGGGAAATGAACAACAACAAAGCTACCAACAGGGAAGGGAGGGGAAGAAGTTAAATCAAGAGCATAAAGAGCGCTCCCACATAGCCATTTGCTGGTTTTGCTTCACTGCAAATTATATCATATGATATTATAAACCACTTTTCCTGACAGCAATGTGCATTACTGTGCACTTTAACTTCCTTCCTGCTTACAAGAGATAAGATTAGTAAATGTTTGCTTTATTAACAACAAGTTGAAATGCTATTAAACCAACTTAATTGATGGTACAGTTACATGGAGTCTGCTTCTTGTTTATATTTTTCAAAACTTACACCTGCAACAGAAGTTGACTCCTTTCCAAAAAAACGTATCCGCTGTTATAATTACATATACTTCCTTCCAAGACTGACGCCTGTTCAAATTGTGCAAAGCTCCTTAGCTAAAACTCCAACAAGGATAACAGAAGTGCTCAAGTATAAAAACTCCACGTATTTTATTCATCTTTCTCACTGCTAGATTACCATTATGTTTGGTCAGCGAGTTTCATCTTTTGGGCTTCAAATAAAGCAAGCAGTCAACCAGAAGGCACAGTTCTAAACCCAATGGGTTAGTGCATCATCAATAAAAAAAACACTTTTGCCCTTCTTTTACTTTAGCCTAAGGTTAGCTTCCTCATGAGTGGCTCTGGATGCTTCTGTAACCTTCCCTGCAAAATGCTTATGCAGAAGAACATTGTGTGTGGTACAGCTGCTTCAGTAAACTGCTGATAATGGCAAGCTTAAACGTACAGCACTAAGAACACACCAACTCTCTACTGGAAACCCAGAGAGGAGGAACTCTCTATTGGGAACAGAAAAACTTTTAATTTAACTGCCAGCATAAACTGTAAAGGATGATGGTGCTGCTCATCTGACAGGGTTCTTGTTCCAGTTTGTTTGTTCCCCCATGCTATGCCTGAGCCAAACTAATCATTATTATTTACAGCAAATAACACACAATTTAAAAGTTAATCTATTTTTTTTTTTAAAAACTGCAAAGAAAGTCAATTATATTAATCTTTAAGTGTAATTCCCACTTAATATAAATATACCAGATAAATTGCAAGCCAGGTTTTATTTAGTTAGCAAAACCTTGACAAGCAACATCATTATAGCCTTAATTTATTGTGTCTTCAGTTGATCAGTCTCTTGTCTGATTGTTACAAGAACATAACGATTGCTACACAGTTGTCAAGGTTGTCATGTATACAAGATAGTAAAAGCCCAAATTAAATTCATTTTTTTCTTGATAAAATCCATCAAAACCTGGTTTTTATTTTCAGCTAATGATCATATGCAAGCTAATACAGTCTGCAGAAAGGCAGTAATTATGCTTCCTTCCCAACATTTTTTTCTTTTAACAACTTTGGCATAATAACTTCTGATGTCTGCTGGAATCGTATCAAAATTGTAGTCATACAACTATAGGCTCTATTATGCTAGGCAACATGACAGGGAGGGCTGACTGGTCCATAAGAAAATTATTCTGATTACACGATATTATTTTACATTTCAGTCACATGTCACCTGTCTGGTATAGTTTCAAAGCAATAGATGAGTTTGTATTTTGGGCTTCAAATGTTAGGAAAAAAAAAAAATCATAGTAGTATTTCTTATGACTTATGAGATGAAACAACAGAAGTCACTTGATGTAGCAAATTGTAAGCTTGAAGGATTTACGGAGCTAGATCCTCTGCAACCCAGGGTAGCCTCATTCACATCAACAAAAAATACTGCCCAAGAATTTGATGCTCCTTTGTCTCATACACTACTAACGTTCCCTAGAAACTAAACTTCAGCGTTAGCAAAATGCCTCCATCCCTCTTTGTTATGAAGGAGAAAGCCAGAACTGGATACCAGTGTCCAATCCTCAGCATACACTAAAAATGAAATATGCTTTATTTGTGGGCCTGTGAAATCGTCTTTTCATGCACGTGTATACTCAGCTCCGATGAACGGGAATCCTATCAGAGTAGAAATAGTCCTAGTGGTGAGTGCTGAACAAGAAAATTCCTTGGCATAAAGAATTACTTTTTTTTCTTTTTAAATTAAAATCTGAAATGTAATTTCATATATATATACTATACAAATATATATACTATATAAATAGTACTATGTGTCTACACACAGAAAAACACTCTCTCCCTCTCTTTCTACAGATACACATACACACACACACGCTTTTATATACACTCAGTGAAGTGCAATCCATAGAAGGCTGAAGGATGGCAGTCCCCATTGTCAGGTTTCTGCTGCAGAAAGACAGAAGCTGTCTGTTAAAGGGAATATGAAGATATTTGCTAACGTTACACATTCTTTCTGTAAGGCACAACTGTGCAAACAGTTTAAGGTCTGCATACTGTTAAACCCTTATCCCTGAAGATGCCGTGAGCATTCCAATTAATTTTAGACTTCATTTAGTAACTTGAATATATTAGGTAAGCAATCATCACAACATCCCGCAGAGTGCTTCACACAGCTCCGTATCATATAAAGAGAAGACTCACCCTTCAATACAAGAAACGCTCAAGGTAAACCAGTCTTTAGTGGTGCACCATCAGGGTCTGGAGGTGCACACCCAGATTTGAGGGTTTCACTCAGACTCTTGCATAAATCAGAGAAATAGGATAGAACAGACCTGTGCTCCCAGTCCAGCACCCACGCTGCTTCCCACTGACTGTGTTTCTTGTGACGAGGGGTCACGAAGGCTGCTCAGAGAAGTGTCTGCCTGCAGTGCTCCGACATGGAAGCAGCGAGTGCAGCCACCTGTGGTCTCTGCGAGGCACCCGTGACCACCCTTTCAGACAGAATCAACAGAAAGGGTCATTCAGAAGGAAGTACCATGTATCAGCTATGATCTTCAGGGAATTTGCAGTGGTATGTATTTTCTAGCATATTATTCTTCTGAGAGGGTTCTCTACTGCATTGCTTGAAACCACAGCATACAAAAATAACATTTCAGCTGACATACTGTAACCACGTACCCAGACCGGCTGTTGTTAGCAGGATTTTTTTTACCTCCACTTTCCTGTCTAATGGGACCTCATATTGCCTGTTGGCTTGACTTTTCTAATTTTTCTATTTTTAGATGGACTCAAACTAGGAAAAACACACTGGAGGGCCAATCTGGGAAGAGACAGGAAGATCCCAGATGGTGTTAGTTGTCATAGCTTCACTTCAGTGTCATGACAACTCACAGCAGCTGAGGGCCTGCTCCACTCCATTTCATCCCATTGAATATTACGTTACATTTTAATGCATATTTACTGGACTCACGCTTGTCCCCCAGCTTCAGCAGTGAAACTTTGATTTAGCTTAATGCATCTGTGAGGCTGAAATTCCTGGTTATCCAAGCTCCTGATTATCTTCTAGTTTAGGACACTCCCATGAGACCCTCAGATAACCACGTTTTCCCTGTATTACACAGCAGTCCTATAACCACATTATAATGCAGTTTTGTCTCACCTATAAAGGTCAGGGCCATAATACAATTTAGCAGTGAGGGTAAAATATGATTTACTTCCGTCCACAGGCAAGACCAAATCATGTTATAACGCTGAAGGTAGGGGAAAAACTATCAGGTTACAGCACAATCCTCCAAAGTCATTTTGCCTGTTACAACCATAAACTCTGCGTTAGCAGCTGATAGCAGAGGGAGCACAGTACTTAAGCAGGCTATCACAGTTCCTGGGAAAAATATAACTCTGCACACTGTTAAGGGAAACTATAATTTCTACTGCTGATAAGTGCACAGAGTGGCCAAGACCTCTACAAGCTCCATCTACTGAAATCAATGAAGCCAGAATAGGCATGGAAGTCACTAATTAATTGTTTCTGTGTAATAGTTCATGATCTCATAACTACCAAAATAAATATTCATTTCACTCCTGGCCACTCCAACCCAAACCACTGAGATGTCCTACAGAGCACGTGCTAGAAGATCATAGAGGACCTTCCTGGAGCATTCAGCACTTCTGCTGCGTTTAGTTTGTAGAAGGTCCCACTGGGCCAATGCCAGGTAAGCTTAAGGTCCAGATGCCTCCAATCTACCTAAGGATTGGATTCCGGCAAGGCAAAGCATAGAGATCAGTTCCCATGCAGCCTCTCTGCTCTGTTGTACCAAGCAATTCGCAGTTGTGTCCAGGGTCTAACTGCATACTCATACCTACCATTTCTTCTTCAAAGAGTTTTCAAAGGAATAAGGCAGCAGATTCTGCATCTGAAACTAGCCTAATGGACTGAATGGACTTCTGACTGCTTTCATGTGGATATGAGCCACCATCTTACCTTTACAGTCAGTGTGTCAGGCCACATTCTTGCTGTTTTGTTTGCTGCTTTAGAAAATATTTAGCTCTGCAGTCAATCTGGGATCTCATTTCAGTTCCCTAAGCAAAGGCATCTGATAGCATCTACACAAGGTTGGATCCAACACAGCATCAATGCGATGCCTGCACCCTTCCAGACTGGCAGGTAGAGGCTGTCCTAGCGTGTATCAAATGGCATCGGGCACCTCAGTTCAGGCAACTGAATGGTGCCTTAGTTTTTTCCTTTAAATATTTAGCTTCTGCAGTACAGTTTCAGAATTCTGCAACTCACACTAGAGATCTTAACAGAGGAGGAGACACATTTCATGAATACTTTTAAATGGTACTCCACTGACCTAGGAACATGGCCGAAGCAAAGACAAATTAAGACAAACTTCAATCTCAAATTTCGAAACAGGAGGAAAGTTTCGTTCTCTGCCTTAAGACCTCACTATGATGTTTTCCTTGACCTTTGAAAATGCAGCTTATATACAGATTCTAAGATACCCAGTACTTCACTTAGCTATGCTGAAGTATAAAAGTGAATTAAAAATATCATCCCAAAAACACAATAAACTCTTACTGTTGAACCTCAAAAATCTGTTTGAATGAGTGCTAGAGAACATAATGATGTGGAGAACAGTCCAACCACATGGGCAACCACTTGCAATTCAGGAGACTTTAAGTCTATTCTGCTATCTGTTTGTAACCCTAAGCAAGACATTTAATTTAGATTTGCCTCAGCTTCCTCATCAGTAAATGAGAATGCCTGCTCAGATTTGCACAGCACTTAGATCAATGGTTGGCTACAGCACACTTTCAAACCACAGGGACCCATCCTGCTAGACTTGCCCAGGTCACAGGGACAATGTCATTAAATAGACATGAATGGAGGCTCCTCAAGGTGTGCAAAACCAGCTCTCAGTTTTTGTATTTCTTTTTTAAAAAGCTCACTTGTTCCCTAATGATAATTATTTGTAGTTGTGCAGTATTCATTCTGAAATACATAACATAACAAAGCGTCAGAAAGATCTTAACAAAATTTACTTAAGATATAATTCTAACAAAGTTCTTCCAACACACAAAGAAGTAACTGACAGTGAATGTTTGGTAACTTTGACATGAAAAAAAGGGGAGAGATAAAATGCTTTTATGCAAATTTGATTTCCCTATAATAATCTAGAGCTATTCTGCTAGAAGGAATTATCTCCGCAGGCTGGCAGCTGCAGTAGGCAGTGAATTAAAAATGGCTCTGTATATGGGAAAATCTGTTCTATAATCAGTGCTATTCTTAGAGAGGACATCAATCTCACCAGCTCCCACGATGCTCTCTTCGTGTGAATGACACACCAGTATGATGTAGAAACTCCCATTACATCACCAACATTAATTTCCTGAGCACAAGGAATATACCACTAACATGCAGGGAAATTGTTTCAGGAGTGACTGTACAATTTTGTATGTTCCCTTTAAAAATCTGCAGCAATAAGTGACCTTATAAAAAAAAAATTCACCAATGATTCATCCAACTGAAATGAACTGCACATTCTCACTGCAAGGCTCCAGTTTCTGCTTGCTGTTTTTATACAATAAGCTCCGTTCCCAGGTCACAAGACATCAAGATAGCAGATATTGCATGAGTTTTCTTTGAACATTAAAAAGCCACACGCTACAGGAAAGTATTTTAAGAAGTACGCGACCGCTGCAGTTCTACACATAAAATGTCACTGTTACTAATGATGCAGCTACGTGACAATAAAAAAAAAAAGCCAAAACATGTATCTATGCTACGTAGATTGTATTTCAGGTTTAACTTGCATGCTCAGTGTACGACCCAGTCTCATTGTCAAATCAAAGGGAGTTATATTGTAAATAAATAACACCTCCTATACACAAAACGATGATTCCCAGCCACATCTGACTCTAGTATTTCCTCAGTAATCTTTGTCCTCATGCTTCACACGTACAGTAATCCTTTTTCTGCTATGTCACATGCACTGTAAACCGTCTCGCCTTGAGTGATGGATTTGAAAATTAAACAACCTAGGGGGATCACTGTTTTTAAAAATCATTTTATATATCATTTTAAAATAACTTTAGGTAACCTGACACGACTGCTAAGCCACTAGATCTATTAATTCAAGATTTACTCTCCTATGTTATAGTTTGCCCTGACAAACTGACTTGCAGAAATGTACAAACTGCACTGAAAAAAACTAAATGCAAAATAAATCAAAAAAATGCCATAACCTCCCCAATTCATGGGAGTTCTTCAGATATTTGTATCTTTGGCACTGGCATGCAGCACAACAGTTTCCAAAACAGAAGGTGCCTTTTCTGTAAAACATGAAATTTCCTTAAAGACTGAAGTACGATAGCACACTTTAACCAAAGAAATACAATTTGATGCTGCTTATCAGCACTAAAAAAGGCTTTAACAATCATGCCCTCCCTCTTACAACACCAAACTGTGTTTGCATCACCTGAAGGCACCACTCTACTGTTAAACTGATGTCCTGAGAGTTACTCCAGGGGGTTTGTCATTATGACAGCCTGGGCTTTCTGCCGACACAGGCACACCTACCTCCAGCCCTAACTCTCAGATGCCACAAAGAGGTGGGGTTTCCTCTGGCGTTGCGCAGGGATAACACCGAATGCACTGCGCTTCTCTGGGAACTCCAAGCCTGATGACTCTATGGGGTTAATCTAAGAGACAGCTGCATCCATTTTGCTCATTTCTCTCCGTGGATAAACTGCAAATTGCATTTGAAAATAAAATAAGTTATTTCTAACCTTTCAGCTGGCAGCCAATATCTTGGTAAAAAAGGACATAATTTATGACATTGATGATGTGTGGCTGCTTTCCAGAGACTGTAAACCAGTTTCCAGCCTGCTTTAATGCTAATTTAACAATCAAGGAGTTTCACTATTTAAATAAATGTTAAATAAAATGCAAGTGTTTGAGTGAAGTTGGTCCCTGGATTGTTATCTCACAGCTCAGTGGTTCCTAGCCACTCCAGCAACACATAAGTAGCAGCAACATTTTATTCTGCACACTTGGAATGCTACACTCCTCTTTCCTTCTGACCTTCAGGTCTCTAAAGTTGGGGGGGGGAGCATGTAATAAAAATCTTTGTGCGAGAGAGGAAATGCCATGTGTCAGCTCAGCTAACCTTGGGTCAGTCAGGAAGCATGAGCAGGACTTGCCCATGTAGAAGTAGTGAGAGATTCTGAATCCAAGATTTGCTGATCCCAAAGGATCCATTGCAGACTGGAGGAATCCACACAGATGTTCCTTTCTACTTTCTCAAAGTCCAGCCCCAAAAGAAAAGAAGAGATTCTGCAGGATCCATGCTCCTGGAACAACCCCACTTTGACTTACACTACCTAAAATTACTGCAACAAAATTTGTCTATTTACAGAGACAGGGAAGAAAATCATAACACCTCTGACCTTATTAAGTTGAAGTCTGATCTTTGCCGGGCTTGGAAGCTGGGGCCAAAAATTGAGGTCCAATGCATACTCTTTAAAAAAAACTCATTCTTTGCTTCTAATATTGCTCCAAACCTACAGTTCTCTATGGAGGGATGAGAGAGAGAATCAGATCATTAAACTCAACATCTTGCAAAAGGATATAGATGATGCCCTTTCCAGATAAAGCATGACTGCACCAGTAAGCTTATCTGTGGCTTCCAAGTTTATAGGCATCGTAAGCATTTTACCTGTCACTTTGGCAGGGAGTTCTGTGCTGTTGCAAGGGCCACTGAGCAATCAACACCCCTGGTCACGGGAGGAAACGAGGCTGGGCAAGACCTCGACACCACCCCTCAGAGAGGAGGTCCAGCCAATTTCCAGCTTCTGTCATTGCAGCATTTAGAGGAAGAACAGATTCAGCATGAAAACTAACGGAGCGCTGGCAGCATGGAGAACTCCAACCCCCAGTGGGCCAAAATTCAGTGGCCAATGGGTAATCTCTATATATACAATTTGTAACATAGTAAGACCTTAGATACAAAAGCTACACTTAGAGCGGGTCTATTGGCCTGATTTAGTTGGATACAACACAGTACTTTTCTTCCTAAAAATGTCCACAGGGAATGCAGACCCATTCTAGTTCATAACAGGATCCCCGTAGAAATCCATTAACCGTCAAATGGAGACCCGCTGAGCTGCATAACCTGTACTTTTAATTAACAAAGTTTTATCACCTACATCCTTACTGCTTGAAGATACACTTGTTCTACACATGAGTAACATTACTGTACCACAATTATATACCCTGTGACTATCCAGTCCTGTCTGTAGTGTTAACGATAAAAAGTCTTCACTTGCCTTTTGCTCGTCAGAGCTCTGGAAAGCTTACCTCGCCAAGTGAATTCAATTCATTTCAACTTTTAGGTCATCACCAGAACTGCTTGCTAAGTCAAAATCAGTTACCTCTGTGCAAGCCCACAATGGGTTGAATGGATCTGTCTGCTCAACAACCTTACTAACTGGGAAGAAATGTTAAAAAGAACAAATCCCAAGTTTCATTTGCCAAATTCAACATTAAAAAAATATTCTTGTAAACCAAGTAGCTGTTGTACACAACTTATTGGGACAATAAACAAGAAGCCAGGTTTTATTTATAGAATATTACTCATCTGAAGACAAACAGAAATAACAGAAATTTAAGCCACATTAGATGAATAATTTCCATTTTTTTTTCCATCCTGCCAGGATACAATCTGGTATTTTCTACTCAGAAGCACAGGATAAGTACAGAGGTCACACACCAGCACAGGCATCTAAGATTATCTGGAGGTGAAGTTGTGAGACCAATTCAAAGCCTTAGGTCTCATGTATTAGTCCACAAAAACTCACCCAGTAATCCCTGCACAAAGCCCATACCTTCTAAGTTACCTGCAGGGTATCTTTTAGAAAAACATTTTGTCTTGATTTAAAGATGTCAGCTGAGATGTCACAGGAGCTGCTATGTGATGAAGTAATTAGATTTGCTGATAAACTGATATGTAAAAATATGGCAGAAGTACTTACAGTTTTCTAACTTCAGCTACTACCCACTGGATGTTAAGAGCTGCATCTTTATTTGCAGACTGAAGTACTCCTTCCTGGTAGGAATCTTCTCCTGACAGAAGGAAGAATAGACCTGGAGAAAATACCTTCTAAATATACAGGGGGAGAGGCCTCCACACCAAGACAAATTTTGTAGGTTATTGAGGCTATTCCTAAGCTTTTAATTTAATATATGCAGCACCAGTAGCCAACTTCTGTACACACTGTTGCCACTGGTACTTCTTAAATAAATTCTGGTCTAACTGCAGTCATAAAAGCATCCTGCCAGTGCTGGCCCTGTTTTCCCTTTTAGTTCTTACCTTTGGCCATTAGTTTCAGCTTAAACAACAGTCAAACCTCTATTTAGTTATTTTAAAAGAAAAAAGAAAAAAAAGAAAGCACTTCAGTGAGTGACTGAAGAGAGAAATTATGGCATACGCTACCCAACCAACCTCACCTATGAGGTTCTAGTGAAGTTTTCATTAAGTTCTTCCAGCTGGTGGCTACAAAATAAAGGCATCCCTTTGCTGGTAAATAAAATGGAGAATAGCAATCTGCTTTCTTTCCTGAGTGTTAAGGTTTCAGTGGTTCAAAAACAGGAGACCACAGTTGGCTCCCATCAATCCAGCTAAAAATCGCTTGCCAATGCCTCTCTCTCAACTATATGCTTGATGTTTAAATTACATAAGAAAAGGTTTAGTAATCCAGCTGCTGTTTGTCTCAAAGTTCACGACTACATGATCTAAAGTGGCACCATACAAACTAAATATACAAACTAAATTTACAAACCTTTGCCACCTACAGCCACTTTTCACTCACAGCCCAAAAAATGCACAGGCGGCCGTTCCACCGTGGAGGAACAGTGACACCTAGTGCCCAGTGCCTCCGGGGCTCCGCACGCCAGCTGCGTTGGGACACCGCACATCTGGGCACCAAGCACCTGTCCACCAACACACCACTACTGCTGGAAGTCACTTCCGCGTGTGGTATCCTGAATGGACCACGTTCAGGATGAAAGAAGAAGAAGAAAGGAGACATTACCTCCATGCAAGCATCCGGAGAAATCAGGAGTGGCACAGCAAAGGCAGCCTGCATGCAAAAACAGGTCTTTGAATTTGGCCACTTACACACACCCATGTTCCAACAGTGTAGGGATTTCTGGATAAAATATCTTTTAAAACATAAAGGTTACAAAGGGACCTTGGTATTTTATATTTGTATGAAGTGCTCAATCTATATTTCATGTTGGAAATGTCACCAATCTTTGTGACCAAATTACACCTTTGGACTTTACGGAAGACTGCCGATTGCACCATTGTGTCTATGCCCGGCTCTCCGAAATCACAAGACAACAGTAATTTGCTGAACACCACAAATCCTTTACAGTAAAATAGAATCTTTCGATAAAATAATATACCTTTGAATAGGATCTGTACCATAGATAATTATGCTATATTAAAAAAGGTTAAGATATGATATGCCTTCTTTTTAATTAAAGTTTAACATACATTAACATTTCTAGATGAAAACCTGCCAGTCTGAGAACACTTTTAAATTCTGCCTTGATTATTTTTTTTCCAGAGCACTGAAGCTATCATATAACAGAATAGAAAGGACTAACAATGTCAGATTCTTTGGTAATTAATTTTGTGTCCTATTGCAGATGTATGAAATTCTATCAGCATTATCTTGACAGGCATGTCAACTCTTCTGAAAAATTCCTATCCATTATTTTATAAGCTTTATTGCAGTTTTGCATTTTTTTATTAGATATGCAAGCTGTACAATACAAGTTGTACTTTATGAAATTAAAAATAAAAGAGTTAGTTATTAATACTAGGAAATAACAATAGCATTGTCAGTATAAAAGAAGCATAAACTGTAAGATAATTGGGTCAGATTTTGTACAGTATCTTTATTGCATCAGACCTACAACAATCTATTGCACAATTGTTATCTTCTTTGCAGCTTTGCAATTCATATTATATGAATTGCAAGTGTCTCAGAGAGGTATCATAACATTGCCAAAAAAAATAATCATCTGAGAACTGCAAGGAGTCAGAAAAGAATAAAAAACTCTTATCATTTGTAAATTATTAAGTAGGCATTCCTGCTATCCTAATACATGGTACTAGGTATTATGGCAATCTAATCAAAACTGGTCAGCAGGATTGAAGTGTATCTTTACCGTGATCATTACAGTAAGGGGAAAATATAATAACTCCCGAAAACCTTGATCTGTTTCTATATATTGCATTTCTTTCCCTTAAAATTGAACAATCTTGTCTTCTTTTTTGTCTCACTAATAACAGCAGAAACATCTCTTTCTTTCTTTTCTTTGTTCTCCACTTCAACAAAGATCCTAGCAATTGGTGGAGAAGAGAAAGGGAATAAAATCTTACAGTTGCCAAACTAAAAGCCTATCGATGCACCAACTGATAGAGCTCTGTCGGAATTCACGAGGGAAGAGAAAAACTATTTCTCTTACTAACCTCATACGTGAGAATAAAGTATTTGACAAGTGATCTGAATGACCAGCTGATTTCTGTTCTCAGGTGCACCAGTGAGGGGAAAATGCAGCCAAGTACCTCTGACTGCTCCTCCTAGCAGGCTCTCCGTGACATTTTTCCCCATGAAACCAAGCACCTAAGCACACGCTTTAGCTCTAAGTGTTCAAATTGTTCAGATTATTTCATCAGAGCCATCCCATTTAAACCTGTGCAGAATGGCCTTGCCAGAGGATTCCAGGATCAAGACCAAGTAGAAGAAATAAAACAAGGCATATCTGGATGTCTCTGGGATTCTTAAGCGGTACCAACACTATTTCTATGCAAGCAAATGAAAAGGAAGCAGGGGCTGTATGTGACCAGCCTGATGCTAGAAAAAGAGATGGTTTGCATGGCCGGCAAACAAAGACTACTTCACCCACTGAAGCTACTCTCAATCGAGAAAAGTACATCTGAAAATAAAAACCAAGACACAGTGTCAGTTTTAGCACCCAACTCCATCTGACTATGTCACAAGCGCAAGGGAGATCTGCCATAAAACCATAATTTGAGTATCATCTCTCATCATTCGATACAATTTTTCAACTCTTTCAAAATTGCATTGAAAAATCTATATAATGTGTGCTTAGATTAATGAACTGTTTGAATCTGGATCAATACGCACTCAAAGATTTGAACTGTTGACACCTGCTGGATACAGCTATAAGAATGCTTCATTCAGCTTATAGCCAATCAGTACTTTGTAACTACAGGGGTTCCACTTAATAAACAAGCAATCTAATATATGACCTCTGTAGATTAATTTCCTGAGAGCAAGTAAATAATCTGGATTCAAAATTTCCATGATTATACAGATAATTACAGTATCACTTACCAATTAACACATTGATTTAAACCTTCTCGGGATTATGTACTTAAGTATAAAATAGGTGATTCAACCATCACTCAAATACTAAGCATCTCTTTACGATGGCAAAATCGTGAGCCACAGAGCACTACACATCTAATTTCTCTTGTGGAAGAAATATGTATTATGATAATAGAGATTATGAGAGATATATCATAATTATGTCTACTATGGCTAGCTGAGGCTATTATGCAATAGCTGGACCACATCGATAAACATCATGAAATTGCTCTTCTTTTGTAGTGGGAGCAAAGCCTTTTATATGCTGTAGTTCATCTAAGTCTCCCACTGTCCTTTACTTAGTAATAAAGCTGAGTATGTGTTTGGACTTTGGATTTTTATTTCACACACGCACACACACACAGCAACCTGGCCATAGTTGTCTATTAGACATATAAACAAACAGACAGAGATTTACGATGTTTTATTGTTACACTTTTAACAAGGGCAATAATTAACGCAGATTTATATTACACAGTAGTTCTTGACAAAATTGCCTGTTACAAACGTTAATACAGCTTTCTATACAGCAGCGCTGCAGTACATGAAGACAAATGAAAATGACTACACAACTCCTTGCAGATCTTATTAAGTTAAAATATTAATTCAGGGTGGCAAATGAAAGTGAGGATGAGTAGCCAAGAGACTACGCTTGTAAGGTATATTTCCCATCACATTTTGTTTTTAATATTAAGACCTTTTTATCCACTGTTCAGCTGAGTATCTGTCATTTCATGCCTATACCTTGAGGGGAAAAAGAATTCACATCTGGAAGCAAATCATTATGTTCTTCCATTTTTCCTTTATCTCCATTTTCTGAGTAATCCTTCCACATAGAAAATTAGAATATATAATAAACATGCACTTTTCAACACATGATATTGCTTGCAGTTTTAAAACTGTAGAAGAGATAAGTAACTTCCAGAAACAAATTTTGAAAATCTGATAAACTAAATGTACAATACTTAAGGAAAAAGAGTTCTAGAACTAAGAAAAAATGAAATCACAGCTTCAAAATGCTTTCTTTTCATGTAGAGCTTTTGATACTATGCACATTTCATATGACTATCACTGAGAGTCACAAATAACTGATTGCTAAAAACCATTCAGAACAAATAGCTTACGTCATTCTTTTCTCTTAAGTTACTTCAAAAAAGTGCAGGAGTGCAGTAGGTAAAGTTGTAACATAATGCAAAATTTCCTATTACGCTTGAGCTTTTTTGCAGTACACAAATAAATAACGCAGTAGAGATACCTACATTCTTCTAAAACGTACACGTATACAACAAAGCCATAAAATTGTCCTGTGTCAACCACTGTAATCCAGCTTAGAGAGACTCCGAGGGTGTTGTCAGCAGCTATTCAGTAAAATGGGAAACCGAAAACAGTAAAAAAACAATTCATCATAGCAATAATGTATAGTTTCCTGAGGCATTAACTACCAGATAATGACCAGTAGTTACTTTAAACCATGTATTATAGCTTAGGTATGGTATAATGCTCACAGCAGTTGCGTAGCTAGGAAGGAAGTAATGCAATCTTGACATAAACACTCACACTGTTACAAAGCTAGCTTGCACGCATGGATTTCTCCCTCTCCAACGTTATCCCACCAGGCAGCTTTATAATGATCTAAAAAATACGTACCTTGACTAGTAGTGCTGCACTGAAAGAGAAAATATCAAGTCCAGTATGTTGAAACAATTTTAACACAACACACATTGTATGGATGTTGGCGCACACACTTCCCACATCCCCTCAAGAGGGACAATAGCCCCTTACATTGTACACACTCTTTTAACATATTTCACACTCTCTAACATATTTCACCGTTTAGCCACTCTGCAGAATTCCTCACTACTGCTTCCCCTAACTCTACTACTATCCGTAACTGCAACCTCTCAGAAAGAGCACTTTATCTCAGTAGGGATCTGATCCACTTCTAATAAAAAAAAGTGAGACGCTGAGTCTTTCCACTGACTGTAAAGGTTAATAGATCAACACTGAAGTGCCTGTACAGGCCCTAATTGGATGAACTCTGATCATAAATGAATCTTCTCCTAGTTGCTACCACAGGAGCCAAAGAGGGGGGCGGGGAAGAGACACTAATTTGAATACTGGCCTGAAATCCAAGAAATTCAGATGGAATTCCTATCTCTGCCAGGCTTAACGCTATGTCTACTACACCATGCCACCCTGTACAGAGACAAGTGGGCTAATTCTGAACTGTAAAGTCCTATATATCCACCTGGTGCAATCAGTATGTTGATGTAATTAAACTGCCTCCACATGTGAGCACCAGCTCAGACATGTCAGCAAGTGTTTCACTGCACCATGCAGACATATTCAACCCACGACATTAATCTATTCTGTCCACACTAATAAAACAGACTCATCATAAACATGCATGCATTGGTATTTTGGAGGACCTCAGCTACCACTTTAGACGACCTATGTAAGCTCAGTGGCACTAAATTTGAGTTAAGGCAGGGTAAACGCAAATTCCTAGAAAAACAGATTGTTCAGAGCATGGATTCACACAACGCGTAAACACAGAGTGCACTTAAGCAACAAACCCCAATTTTGCCAGTTTAAAAGTCAGGAGAATTAATTTGACAAGCCCTTTCTTTCCCGTATCAGCACTCAACCAATAACATGGAAAACACATCCCTATGCAGGGGATTCAGCACATTTCTAGATCTTCCCCATAAACTCTCCAACCCCACATAACAGTCAGCAAAGGAAAACAAAAGGCTCAGCTCTCTTCTTTACCTTTAGGCGCAAGTTTCACCTGCAAAACACTGATTTATTCTGATAGCTGGCCACCTTAGCGACCCTGCTGCAAGTTTCTAGAAAACAGACTTTCCTAAAACGGAAGTTTTACTTCTCACAATACAATTGTGCCTCAGTAACAGTGTAAACACAAGGGAAAGGGACTCAACTAGATTTTTGGACATTCAAAAAAATTTCTGTAAGATCCTGAATTAGTAAGACCCATAAGACTTTTTGTCGATACACATTAAGGCACAGCAGACAGAAATCTTCTGAAATCATCACAACAGGTTATAAGTAGGGGCAAGTGTTCACCATGCAGCCAGAATCTCTTAACCCTGAGCAAGAAGACAACAGAAGACAGAGGAGACTCCCCACCAACTGCAGTAGGTGCCCTTCATCTCCAAGCATCCCATCTAAACAACATCTTTGGTGATAAGGAAAAAGAGAAGTTCACCGAGAAGCAACACACATCTGACATTTTTGTTTACAACTAAGACCAAGACATAATGGCCCCTATTATCACTATTTTGCATTTTCTTGAATGAAGGGTATCTTCAACATCTTTATTTTTGAGTCTGCTAGACCAATACAGTCACTGTAAAGAGACAGCTCTCTCTCCACTTCAAAGCCTAAAACACTATATTGAGGAACAGAGGCCAAGCATTAAGGCAACGAGGAAGAACAATGCTTCAGATATTGAAGTTGCAATCTATCACTCCACTCTGCTCCTCAGACAACAGATGCTCTTGTCATCAGGTGCCAAGCAGCATTACCTCCACATGCCACCAATAGCTCTCCTGGTCCACAGCACACAAGTGTTCCAGTAGCAGCCCAGTCTTGAAATTGGCCACTGCCTCCCTACTGCTAGGCTCCAACAAGAAGGGTCGTGCTCTTCTCTAGGGCTTCTGTACGTGCTGAGGAGAACAGGAAATACCTGGTTTGAGAATAAACCGATAATCAAATTATGTTCATGTGGTTCTACAGAAAGGTAATGTCTCAAGGTGACAGGGGTAAATGACTGGTCTAGATTTTTTTAAAAATGAAAACTCAAAATGCTAAAGACTACCAGCCATAATGCCATGCAACAGCTACTGAGTGATCCATCCTCCAGCAACCCTCCTTGTTTACCCTACAGATTTTTATTCCAGACTTAGGAGTCTGCAGTTACTGAATTCCATGGAAATCTGTGGTTCCTCAGATTATTCTCCTCTCAAGATGCCAAGAACAGGACAAATGTCTTAGATGTATGCTGTTCAACGGAGCACTGCTCCTGAAGAATACTCCCTGCTTACCAAACAGGGACTGATTAATTCTGCACACCAGAATGGCTACCGCTCTGTGAACGCTCAATGTTTTCTTTCTTGTGGCTGCAACTGCCTGAATTTCCCCTCATTTTCAGCTGCATTCTCTGAACAGGAGAAAAGAAAAACCACCAGCCATTCACGGTCTCCATTTTTATTTACAAGACATGGGTGCACAACTTAGAATTTCATTTCTATTGGCCCAGCAGTATGGCTTTATAAATGGCCCCATAAGGTTGCCTGCTCTATGAGTATTTTAATAGAGTGCTCCCAGAATGCTTGGAGTCTTACTCACAACCAACTTGACAAATAATGGGCCACACTGTCAAAACAACTCATCTCCCATATGTGGAAATAAAAGTAGCTGCTGGATGCTAAACACTTTTGCAAATCCAGCCATCTAATTTAGGTGCCCAAATGGGAGCTGAGCTCTTTTAAAACCTGGCCAAATATATTCTTGAAAGGAAGAAATACAGTGAAGCTGTGTAAAGTTCATCCTTTCTTCCAGAAGGAAAGGTCTGGCTTCTGCATGCCTATGAATTTATGAGGAAAAACCCTTTCTCACCATCTGTGATTACAGGTCATGAACACTTCCAAAGCTCAGACTGATACTTCTAACTACCTCTTTACAAGAATTACAGAATTACCTATTCAAACATAATCAAAGAGAACGGCACAGAGAGTCTACAAAGTACATGTACAAATATACAATCCACATTTGCACTAAAACTTCTCTAACATTTTTCTCCCGCCCGTTTCTAAGGCTTTTTATATCCCTCAGGCCTTTCACAAAATACAGCAATACTTAAAACTTTTTTTTCCTACACTAATTATTACAAACCAGTTGACAATGGTGAGCATGATAACAGATAAACAAGGAAACAAAGAAACTGTAACACAGAAAAGCAAGATGGCTTAGTCGTGAAAAATGCAAGCAAAATCAGAGTCATTGCCCTAGCTGCTGCACCACACAGCCCACATCTCTGAAAATGTAGCCATTAAACAGGCTTTTGACTGCTGACAAACAGAACTCAGTGTGCCCAAAATTTCTTTATAGATAGAACTTTTCTGTTGCAGCTTCCGTCCAGTATAAAACATCAGTAGTTCAAACCACATATACCTTACCATTTAATTCTCCTACTGTTACAGGAAACCATGGATTTTTCCTTGTTCTGGATTATTCCCATGAGATGAGTCTCTAAGGAACAATCAATTAATTTCACATTTAATTTCTTGAAACAAGATACCAAGTTTCAGTATGATTTGGAATGTAACACTGCTCTCTCTATAAACCAGAAGCAATTTCACCCGCCAAGATGATATACCTCTTCAACCAAAGCTGAGCAAGCCAGTGGGGTACTTCAGACATAGGCAGAGAAGGAGATAAGTTATCGAAAAAATGTGTCGTATAAAATAATGAAGCTAAAAAGGAGAATTATACAGGTAGCAAAGAACTTTCCCATGCTTAAGATAGAGCAGGCAGCCAATTTGTTCCCTAAAAAACACATATTAATCCTTTCTGTATATTTGCAAAAAGTATGTTCACTCTCACAGCCTTCTTCCCAATCATCTTAAACTCTCTTATTAAATAAACTACAGTTACCGTCTATTTCTGAGCACATGGCTTACTCCTCAGATGACCCAATTTCTATTGCTGATATTCAAGAAGCTGTTAATTCTTTTCGTCTGGCAAAGCCCCAGTTCCCAAATAGCTTACTACTGATTTTTATAACACCTCTATTGACAAAATGACACAGAAGCAAGTTAGCTTGCATAATGACTCCTCAACCCACCTAGTCAGCCACCTACCCTCCAGCACAGCCTTGATGCACAGCATGGACAGTCACATGCCAATACATTGGAATGCCAGAAATGCTGAGTACATCTCCACTCTAAATGTTACAGTAGCCTCATGGCATTGCTTACGATTCCAGGTACAGAAATAATTAAAACAGCTTCCTATATACATTATATAAAAAAAAAAAGTTTAATTTAATGAGAAAGCTCATCTGAACCTCAGTCTCTTGGAACGGGTTTGCTTTTTATTTTGTATTAAAAGTTTGGCAATAACCTAAATATTAGTCATCTCCCAGTGGGGAGAGACAGGACTTAATTGCTGCTCTGCTACCATGGAATGTATTACCATAGGATTGTTTTTCACTGTACAGAAGTTCCTCATCAAAAAATTATGCTCTACAACAGTCATCGCTACCAGTATCAGTTGATCCATCAACAGGGGACAGACAGCTCAAAGGACTACCAAGGTCTTTGACCTCCAGGTCAGTAATTCAACAAACAGGGCCAGGCAGCTAAAGATCATCTTTAAGTAGATCTGATCTACCTTTCAGTCCTGTTTTTTTGTGAAATGTCATCAGCATTCGAGAGAGAATGGAGGGAGGTACCTCCTGACTTTTGAAACAGAAAAAGTATGGACTGGATAAAGTCTCTTATTTCTCACAGCTGTTGCCCCAGAACGAGAACAACTTCAAAACAACATGGAGAAACCATAATACTTCTCTAACAGCTGCTGAATGGTCACAGACTTTGTAAGTAATCCCATGCAGCTCTTGTAGTTGTAAAATGATGGGAGGAAAAAAAAAGTGTATAACGATGATGATATACCATCATCTGCTGCAGCACATTCAGAAGGTTCTATGCTGCTTCTGCCCCACAGTACAGAGCTTTTTTGGCAGTGCAGTCTTTTGGCAAAAATCCTCTCAGATGCACAGAAGTTAAGAAAGTGTAAACTAATGCAAACACTGCTTCTGCTGGAAAGATGGACAACTAGAAAATGGCTTGGTGCTGGAATTTTGGACTTGGCATTCAAACAAAGTCTGCATAAGAAGCATGTTTTCCACTGTATCACAAGCCAAAACATTTTAAAATAAGCATTTGAAATTAACTGAGATTCCCTGTTGTCAACTACTTACTCAGTGCCCCAATATTTGGTATGTTCCTTGAAGCCACAGCTTTGTAACAAAAAAGTCGAAAATTCAGTTTCACAACTAGGTTCTGATTAGCCTTAGTTTTTAATTACCATTGAATCTGCAGCTTTTGAATGCCACTTACTGCCAACAATTTAACGGCCTCTTTCTGCAGAAAGATCAACACAGCTTTTGTAGAAGGAAATGCACCTCTCTTACACATCAGAGTTCTCTGAAGAAATCGTTGAGCATGCAGGCACCAGAGATCATTGTGATAGTCTACTTGAATTCAAGAAAATTCCCTCATTGACGCTGCTATGGGTAAAGACGGGAAGTGACCAGATTTGGGGGAGAGGGGAGGACAGAAGAAAAATAAGAGGCTAGTTTTTTCAAAGGAAGGATTCAGTGCAGTGCTGCAGGGACCTGTTCTGGATGACAAGAGTTACACATGACCAACAATATCATGACAAAATGACAGATGAAATCATTCTTAATAATTCCTTAAAACAATTCTACATGACATACACACGGATGGGATCTAAAGTAGCTGACACCATACATGACAAATTTGGTGGTTATAGTAGAAACCTTTATGAAATCTAAGCTCAGTGCTCAGCACTAGTCGAACATGCAAATGCAATTTTAGAAACTTTTAGGAAAGAAAAAAGAGAAGGACATTATGTCACAACATAAACGAGAGGTTCTCCTGCATCTTGAACACTGTGCATAGGTATGGCTGCCTCTTCTCAAAAAAGACAACACAACCAGAAAACAAGGAAGGACAACCAGCTTAATGAAAAGCATGGAACAGCTGCCATGTAAGGAATGAGAATGACTGAAAACATACCGGATCTTCAGCTTGGCAAAGATATAACTGGAGAGTTTATGATAAATGCCACTGATGTCTACAAAATCACAAGCGAAGGAAGTAAATAAAGAATGATTTTTCAGCATTTCCTCCAAAAGAAATAGAGGGCATCAAACGAAATTAGCAGGTGGAAGGTTCAGAAACAAAGTTGGGGTTTTTTCCTACAAAATGTAGCCAAGCTGGGTCATCCGCTGCCAGAGCATGAGGCTTATGACAAAAGTGTTCATGGGTTAAAAGTTCAATTGTACCAACACGGAGAAGGGAGAAGGGAGAAGGGAGAAGGGAGAAGGGAGAAGGGAGAAGGGAGAAAAAAAGAAAAAAAGAAAAAAAGAAAAAAAGAAAAAAAGAAAAAAAGAAAAAAAGAAAAAAAAAAAGAAGCATGCAGAACTATTCAATTTAAAAACCTACAGCCAAGGAAGTTCCAAATAACTGGAAATCAGAATATACGTGTACCAGAATGGGTTTCCCAGTTCTTAAACTCCATTCACTACTGACCTTTCCTATTTGTTACCAGTTGAAATAAGATACTGGCTACAAAAAGCACTAGTTGAAGCCTTAATGCTCTTCCCCATGTCCCTTACTGAAGAGGTATGTTTTACAGAAATGGACAGTCTCTTCCAGACTCCTGCAATTCAGCTAGCACCGCATCATACATGTCAATACCATACCTATTCTAGCTACTTCACCCTCTGATCAACATCATAGCTAAGATCCACTGAACAGGAAGAGCTGCTGGAAGAAAAAGTAGAGAAGAGACATGACAGAAGTCATTTCATTCTTTCCTCACTGTCAGTATTATATCAGCATAACATGAAATAGCTGCTTCTCCCAGGGGTTTTCCTTCCTTTTCCCACTCTACACCCTTTTACTATGAAAACACTTCAAAAAACATTAAATAACTCTTCTACAGCAACAGTTCATTTGCTGTAGTTCAGATGTGATGTGATATAAATTAAGTTATTGTCAGATTTGGTGCAGGTGTCATTTTTCTTTAGATTACATTATTGCAGCTTTCTCCCTCAAAAACCTTACAGCAAGATTTTGAAATGACATCACAGGTTGCAAAAGCAGAACAAGCTTCTCATAAATTTCTACTACCCAGGCACTATAATAAGGGCTTTTTTTGCCATCTACCTCATTTCTTTGCCAATGGAATGCAGAATCATCATTAGTCTTTCCAGCATGCAGCAAATTAAGTTCCAGTGAATTGTCTCCTCCAGTTTCAGGTGTGTGCAGATAAGCTGTTTTCCCTTGCAGCTCTCCTAAGGGGCATACTTACCTTTTTACTCAACAACTACAATCGGTGCAGATTTTAAGAACTTCTGCCAGAAGATGCACAATATTAGTGCCACTTTAAAGCACGCTATTTAATCACCAGATATCAGGGCAGTGCAGTGTGTGGTGCATCGGAATGAGCTATTCAAAGACACAGTCTTACACTAACATACCCTGATGTAGGCTGACTTTGAGGTTTTCCTTGAATATGAACTCAATGGCCAAAGGTGCTTTATCTCACCGTAAGTCTAGATATTTGTGGCATAAGACATATCAGACAGCTTTTTGTCACTCAGGAGACACAGAAGCATATTCTCAGAGCACCCGTTGACAGAAGAAATCTGTTGGGGGGGAGGGATAAATATATATTTGTAAATTAGATCCTGAGATCTTCATACAAGGCTGTATAAACCTTTATTCTGATTCCACACAGCTACTTGTCTGTTACGCCTTTGTGACAAGACACTCCAAAACTCAACACTATTCCTTCTGTGATCTGGAAGTGGTAAAGGACATCACATCCCTCCTGGCTCTGTACTGTCAGTGCAGCTTCATCTTATTTCCCTCAGCATCCTATATAGGTAGCATACAGGAAACCTTCACAACTGCTTCCTGTATTTCCCAATATTGTATAGTTTAAGTGACAAAGAGAAGCTTTTCCTAGCGTGTCAGCCTCGGGATAAAATTCTGAAAACCATTAGAAGTGATTCAGGAATCTAAAAGCCTTTCCAATAGCGGCTTGGATTCCCTGAAGCTTAACTCTCATGAGAAACAGAGACTGAGGGGTCCCAAAACTCCTAGACATTTTTGAGAATATGGCCATTTCTCCAGATAACAGCTTCTCTCTTCACTGTCTTCATATATTTTTCATCTGTTTGTTCTCCTTACTTCTGCTATCCCCTTGTTTAACCAACCTAATTATCTCATCTTCATCCTTTAAAGGGAGACTCACCTCTTCACACATCTACCTTTTCATCCATAACATCTGGAAGCCTGCGCATATATACCAAAAAGAAAAGATGATGTTTTGGATTCAAAGCCTTCCTCCTCCACTGCTGTAATGTCCTAGAAGCCATTATTATGTTGGGCCTAGAGGAGTGAAGGAGAAAGATTCATACAGTGGGTAACAGGCTCCCAGCTCACGAGTTACACACCATCTTAATCTCAGTGCGCTGATGGCATGGGGAAACACGTGCTCCCTCCGCCTGAAAGCCTCGTGCTACACACAGGATCAATCTCACGGATGGAATGCCAGCTGTTATGTCAGTTATCTTTCCCCTCTCGCTGCAGGAGGGCAGGGCATATTTAGGTTACTGCGAAGGACTCGGAGGCAGAGGCTGCAAAGGGATACACTGGTCCAGCAGTATGGTAGCTATGGTGGCTGCACCTCACTTGCTTTAGATCTCCATAGAGGCTCCAGGCTGGCTTCATTTCCATGCTATTTCAAGAACTGCCACACTTTGCTCTCAATACACTTCAGATTTAAAGGGCAGCAGAACACTATAAAGCACAAGGCTATTATCCCCGGGTCGTCGCAAAGCCCAGCAATCTCCAAACAATCACGGGTTCAGATAATAGAGAGGCCCATTTCTTCAGGCTATAAAAGTATGAAGGAAGGGTCTCCTGAGCCAGCACACAACTCACAGCCAGTTGGTGAGCTCTCCTAGTCACTGACAGACAGATTCTTTCCCTGAGGCCAGCTGGCTTAGAAGGCAGCAACAACAGTGATGCCCTAGGGTTTCAACACGGACAATCACGTAAGAGAGATGGAAAAGACCTAGCAGGTCACCAAGTTCATTTATCTGCCAATGCAGGGAAAGATTTATGTGCTAAGAGTATAACCAGTACACCAACACTTGAAGACTTACATTTTCACATCAAACCTTAGTGATCAGCTCTGACATTTGGGTAACTGAGGCATCTGGGCTAGACTGATTCAGATCACTGAGGTCTGACTCATCAGAATATGGAAATAACCACCACCTCCAAATTAATGCAGCAATTAGGCACTGCCAATACGCTTTGCTTAGTTCAGAAAGAACTTACTCTACAAAGCAGAAGATCCTTACGAAACTTCAGTGGCAAGATCATTTTTTTCCAACAAAACAGAAAGTAAACAGAAGACAACACATTCAGAAGCATCTAGGATAGTACACTGCTAACATCACTACAAAGACTTGATGATTATGCTCATATAATGCTACTGCCAAGCACTTGTTTGCTCAGATTATAAAGACCTCTATCTACATTTTTTTGCCTCTAATGCCTAGGAATAGGTTGAGATTTTTTCACTGCACTACTTGTCTCTCCTTCAAACACACACAGGTTTCAGCCTTTCCTGGACCATCACACCAACTGCTGCTCTGCTGGTTCATTCATCTTCTGCATCAAATAATAACTGTTCATAACACTACCAAGGTGCCTCAGTTATATATACCGAAATAGAGAGTTTTGCCAAAGGAAAGTACACTGGCAAAGAGGCAACTGATTTTTGGATTAGGGCACATGGTTAGAGCACATGGTGCTGCTCCAGTGTTACACAGGCCATGCCTGTAATGTGGTATTTGGTACTGACAGACTACAATTCTGATCCCTCAAATATGGGCAACTCCTGTTTTTCTCAGCCTAAGAGGCTAAGATGTTCTTCCTCTTTAATATGTGCACCCTGCTGTTCTACCAGAGAATTACTGCCCTGCTGTTCCTAAGAACTGCCCACTGACACATTCAGAATACTGCCGTAACGGGCATTCTGAATTTGCATCCCCTGTACTAAAAGAACAGTCTCTTCTCACAAGTCCACCGTACCTGGAGAAAGAGAGAGATGTCAGATTCACAAAAAAATGGTGTGTTAGAAGCAACTCCATGATTTTTCTAAGAGCATCAAAGTGACACAATCAGGAAACAGGGACAGAGGTAGTGTCAGATGTCATGATCAGCAAAAGCAAAGTTGTCAAACATCAGTCAAACACTGTTTCCCAAAGAAGAAACATCAGCTGGTTACAGAGAAGCACTACTAACCAACTGGATTATAAAATAAGCCACCTGCCCTCTACTACCTCCAGATTCTCTATTTTTCAGCAGAATGACTGCTGCATCTGCAGCTGGATGCACGGGCAACACGGGGAATTGTTAAGGAGCACTCTTTGGCACAGATTCTTTGAAGGAGTACAAAGTGGTCCATGCAAACTAGTGCATTAACAACAGAGAGATCTGCACAGAACTGAGCACTGGCAGTGTGTCTCCACCTTCAGGAACACTACCCAGGCTGTACCACGCCTTCACCTCCTCCTGCAAAAGGATGCCTTGGACCCAGCAGCTATGGAGCTAATCGACTTGTAAGACAAGGAAAAATTTCAAAATTCACTACCCATGCTACGTTCCCCTCTACTGTTTCTTGCATTCAGATGACAGGGAAGCTGCAGAACAAGCCCCTGTCACACTACTGTGAGCTGCGCCCTTCCTGCTGCTGATAGTATTTGTTCATAGGTTCCACGTGAAGAGCAGTTTACATACCTATTCCTGCTCCCACAGAAAAGAACAACATGCTATCTGCACAAGAAGCTTTCCCTTTTCAAAAGTATAAGGACAGGAAAGGACATAAT
Source organism: Ibidorhyncha struthersii (assembly GCA_013398815.1). Taxonomy (NCBI): domain Eukaryota; kingdom Metazoa; phylum Chordata; class Aves; order Charadriiformes; family Charadriidae; genus Ibidorhyncha; species Ibidorhyncha struthersii. The sequence continues at coordinate 1,594,054 of VZSZ01003859.1, forward strand.
AAACAGCATCCCTCCAGCAGCAAATGCTAACAGTGAGAACAGAGCTGAACAGCAGTAGTACCCCTTCTAAAACTACAAGCCTGAGCTTAAAAAAGAAAGTCAGTTTGTATTCACCGTTTTTAAAAGTGGTGTACCACACACTTAGGATAAAAATATAAGCATTCTTCTGTAGAGCCATTGATCCTATAAAAAAGAAAATAATGTCATCATTTCCCATATTAAAATTAAAAAATCATTTGCAGGTATTTCTTCACTATCCAAGGCTACCAGTTCTTTTTTGAGAAGTTCGATATAACCTGAAACAAACCTTAAGAGTCAAGTCTCCTGTGTGCAGCATCTCTTAATGATACAGAATGCAATCACTACACATGTGTAGATACACACACACGTAAAATTAGCAAAACTTGCTGTGCATCTCTGTCAGGGCATTGCCTTTCAAACTGTACAATCTTCTACTTGCACGTTTTCCAGAAATTCCTGAACTGCGAACTGGGTTCTCCTACTTCACCCAGATCATAAAGTAAGAGTGGTTCTCACCTTCTCACCTAAACTTCTCACTTCTAAACCCGTTTAGTGTACATGACAAAAAAAAAAATAAAAAGCTGCACTTGGTAGAAGCTATAGTGCCTTCATCTACAGAAACAATCTGTGCTCAAAAACTGCTTAGCTTACATTATTTTCAAACCACCCACAAGCTCTATGGAATTTGATACAGCAGATATGCATAATACTTGCTGCACTTGAGACTGCTATAGGAGATACATCTGCTGAATCAGCCTTCAAAAGCCAGACTAATCATAAGCCTTGGGTAGCACAAACCTGTTCTCATGAGAGCACAACGAATTAAGTGTGCACAAGAAAGTCTGCTTCACTAATGGATCTAAGGTATAAGGCTTCGCAAATACACCAGAAGATGACCCATGTGAGGACAGCAGAAGAACTTCAGGTGGGCAGGAAAGGCAAATCAACTGACAGCAGAATAATCTTCTCAGCTGGGCAAGGCACAGGGAGCAGCTGCTCCATCAACCACCCCACTGAACTCATTTCCCAGCAGTGGTTAGAGAAGCAGTTCTGTGAGTCAAAATTTTACAGGCATCAGCAGCAGAAGAAATCTGGCCATTCCTCTTTCAATAGCAAAACAAGCAGGAGGAGAATGATACACAGCTACATGACTGAAATCAAACATTTGAAGACCTGGGTACCAGAGTATCCCTTTTGCCAACTTACAAACTACTTCACCTGCCCACATGCAAGCCCATATTCCAAAAGACTTGGTATGGTGGGAAACATTACAAAGTCAGAAAAAGACTGTGACTATTAACAAAGACTGTCCTGTAACTTCAGAGCACGTTTCTGCCAACACTGCCAGCATGCAGTTAGATAGTGGTAACTATCAGCTGTTATCGCTAATACACGAGTTATTCTATGTCTTAAGGCAAACACGCTTACCTGCCACACCAGTTTGCAGTTCAACTACTCACTATGATCAAACCATTTGCTATCACACCAGTAAAGACAAAATTTATGTCACCTTTGGCCACCTAGAAGTAATGCATTTAAACAAGTGCATTAAAATTCAACCCACTGGATGAGGGTCAATCACCCCATGGACACAGCTCTTTGTTCTTAGGCTACTAAGGGAGTCCAAACAACCCCAGACAGACTACTGGTTAACCCCGCCTAAGATGCATTCCACCTCAAGTATATACCCTTAACCAAATTAAGTTGCCTGAAAAGCTCTCCAACAGGAACACAAAACATTTTCATCTTACAAAGGTTATGTTTTACATGCACAGCCAAACCCAATATGGCACTTCCCTGTTTTGGGGAAAAACAGGGACAGCTGCACGTGTGCTATTGACAGGACATGAGGCTGTAGCAAAAGATGTCAGGAAGTCTCCTAAACAATGTATTGATACAATTGGTCTCAATGGAAATTAATCATTCAATATCATGTAAAAGACAAGCATCTTCTGATACAGCCCAAATGAAAACCACTAGAGTCTTCTCTCCTCTAGACAAAAGTCAAGAGAAGTCAGAAACAACAGTGGATGTGCAAAAGCCAACAGTGGATTTGTACCTTTTTTGCTTCTTTCTCACATGTGAAGGAGGATTAAATAGTTTTCTTCTGATTAAGTTTTATTTATCCAACAAAAATTCAGATTTAGCACCAAGGCTGACATTTCCCAGCTGCCTGAGAGAAACAACTATGTTTTATTTCAACATGTTTTGTCTATTTTGATAAGCACTTTGTTTAACAGTTAAAGCTTTGCATCTTGCCTTATACTACTCTCGAACATCACATATAACCACAACACGCTGCACAACTGGCACACAGAAGCCCATGGTTTGCCTGTCAAAGGGAGCCTGATAGAGTGCTTAACACACCCGCTGCTCTCCAGCGAGCTGATGCCTGTGTGCCCTGGTTCCACTGGCTGTGAATGCACAAGCTATACAGCATGCTGCTCTGGCCAGGACAGCAGGCAAATGCATAATTGCACAGATCATACACACATACCTACGCAAGGAGTTCACTCCCCCTCTGTCAGGTTTCTCCTGCCGGTGACCTGGGACATCCTATTACTTTGCTGTGAAGGAAAATAAAATCAGACCGTACATTTTTCCCTTGTAAATTATTCTAATTTATCATCATGCTCCACCACTGTATTATTGGCAGTAAGCATACAAGCCTTGTGGCCATCATGCAGAAACCAGATACAACTGTTACAGGTCCTGCATAAGGAATGGTTAGGTACATGGCTGCATTGCTCCAGGGACAGATTTCTTAAGATTCCCGTTCTTCCTTCCTCCAGAGGAAAGAAACTTGTATTGATATGAGGAGCAACACTTAAGACTTCTTTGTATTGTCAGGTGCAAGAGTTGGCAAGTCCATTTTTTAACCATATTTGCTCAACAAGATGGCAGCGTGCAGAGTGGCTTCTCTCCATCCTGTCATACATACAGCCCAAGAAATCTTTTTATCTCTTCCCTCTCTGCTTGCAAAGAGCGAGTTACAAGATTACTTTCATTTTTTGTCTCCTTACAGATACACTGAATAGATGACTTCCCATCATAGCCCTGCATGTTTATTCTAGTAAATTATTCAACTTATTCTGTGTGGGGCAAATTAATTTCTGCAGCAATTCAGCTGCTACTCCATCTACAGCATACATACTTGCTGGAACAGATGAATTCTGTCATGCAACGTCATCTCTGGTTTTCTTCAGAACTTTTATTCAGATAAAACTACTCTTCTCCCCTTGACTCCCCTATTCCCTGCCATAAATGATGTTTCTGGGACATAATATAGTGCTTATTCTTGGGAGTAAAAAATTTTCCAAAAAGCTGATAAATTTTGTGAACCTAAAAACCACTTTACATTTTCCAAATCTTCTCCACTTGATTTGCTCATATCTAATTTTCACAGATATTCACTGTCGTAACTTCCAAACACATGGGTTGCAATACATCAAATCCTAAAAGAGAAGGGATTTGAATGGAACTATTCTAAAAACAGGAAATGAAAAATGAGGTCCAATCTGCAACGCTCTGTCACTGTCATTTAGCCACATGGGATCTACTTATTTGTACATGTAACCAACTGCTTAACTGCCTGCAGTGACCTCCTGAGTGGTAAACAAAGTTACCCAAATGTCACCAAATTATCTGCTGTCAAACACACGACAATATTTTCACCCTTTTTTAGTATGAGAATGTCCCAAGATGAACTTGGTTCTTTGTGTAACACTGCACTGTAAGGTTCATAATGCAGAGAGTTTACCCAATATAAACATGAACAAAATCAAAATCTTTGTCCCTAATCAGGGATGGGGTAATGCATGCCAACAGATTTTTTGCATACTATCAGACTGGGGTTGCAGTTTATTTGTTTATAAAGTCTGAAATAGAATCAAATACATTGACTTCTCTACCTTGTTACTTGTTTGTATACAAAAACTTTTGGAAAAGTCAGAATGATTTTATGTTTTGCAACATAGTTTATGACCCGAGGTGACCTTCTGGTGTCTGATTTAATAGAGACTGCTTTCTTGGGAGCCAGACAGAATTTCTTCAGTAGACAGTTGTTTGCATGTATAAGGCACCTTCTGCGAAGTCAGACACATTATTTTAAAAGAACATGGAAGCATAAGTTCAAGTTGCAAAGGAATACACTATACTAAAATCACACTGTTTGTGGAATGCTCTGACTCATTGCTCTGAAGCTAAAGTATGTTGTATAACCACAAACAAATCATTATTGCGGTCACTGAAGTAATACTTTTCCGGGAGTACAGAGACCTCAAGCAGTTATTTCACCTGTGGTCCTATGACATCCCTCCAACTCCGCTTGCCTTACTGAGGCGTTCGTTATATTGGTACAAGTCTTAGTCATACCATTAGTAGAAGTAGGCGCTGACTTAGTCACACGGCTCTCTCACAACTCTCTTTATCAGGTGTCTCTTCTAAAAGAGGCTTGTGCAGCTATGACACATTCCCAAAGCAACCCCACTTATGCCAAAAGGAAAACGACTGCTGTAAGAGGCACCAGGTCCTCAGGAGAACAGGTCTCTTCCCTATCTGTTTCCACAGCAGGATCAGTACATTAGGACATACAGAGATTAGAGATGACTGCTTCAATGTCTCCTTCCACCTCCTCACCTGCCTGCACTCACCTATTATGTATATCTTCTATTGTATTTGCAGGGTAAGCTCTATCAGGCAGATACTATTTTTCATTTGGCATTTGTACAGAGCCTATTTTAATAAGGTGCCCATGTATGACTGTGGCTGCTAACGCAACAAGGAGGAAAGGAATACGGCTAAGCAGAGTTGTGTTAGATACAGTCTTGGCTTGCCATGACTCATGCAGCAGAACCTTATATTGCCCCGACTTTAAACCAGTTACAAGCAGTTCTCCCAGTCAGGCAAAAATGACAGCAGCCCTGCCACATATGGCGTTTCATCCGCTCCATCCACTTCCACGTTATTAAATTCCTTCCAGTCCTTGAGGGTTACTGAGAGGACCTGCCATATCATCATGTCGTTTACCCTTCCCATGCCCACAGCATCATTTCTTTTTCCTTTGGTTTTGTAAGTTCTCCTCCAAATTCTCTCTCATGCTTGCTCATGTCAAAGACTGCAACATTTCCTTTTACTGCTTCTGATGCAACATTTGAGAGTTTTTCCCTGTAAGTAGTCCAGCATGTAAGTAATATGATAAACAAGTAGCACCAAGTTGTAATTAGGGTGACTGCTTCAGTTTAGCTACAAATTGCATACACAGCTATTATCTGCAGAAAGCACTTTTTGACCTGTTACTTTGCCCTTCCCCCTACACCCCATCCTTGTTCATCTCATTTACCAGTTATGTCTCACCCAGTAGATTCTAAGATTTTGAAAGAGGACATGCTGCAAGCGTGAGACTTCAGGCAGCTGTGGTTAGCAAAGCGTCAGCATCCTGAGAGCACCCCTCTCCTGCAGGTTTGGCTGCCTGGGCTCAGAGCCAACTCAGGGACAGTACAGCTGAGGGCTGGACCCTTCCTGCTGGAGGGAAAGGCTCCCGACAGCACTTCTGGCACACCTCAGCCAGGACTGACCCCTTTCCTCTAAGAGCTGCTTTAAGCTGACACTCTGCTGCTCGGTCCCATCCACACCTGAGCTACAAACCCAGCCACATCGCTGTACCCATGGGTACATCCATGGGTCCCATTGGTCCCGACCCATGCCCCCGCCCCACAGACCGACTTCCCAACTTGACCTTGGACTTGCCTCGTTGTCACCATGGACTTGTCTGGCAATGGGAATGCTGAGCTGTCACCAGCTGCCCCGCTCCCCTGCTGGGGCTGGCAGGGCAGGCCTGGCCCTGGCCAGCAGGGTCCTTGCCCTGCTGGCCATGTCATCCCTTTCGGCTCCCGGTCCCATGACCCGCAGGGAGCAGCAGCCCCTGCCAGATGCTGACATACAGCTCCACACCTTCCTGCCTTGTCAGGGCCCCTAAGCACTGCCACAACCGAAAAACTGATAAAGCTGGTATTTTGGAGGACTCCAAACTGCAGCTCCTTCCGTTACTGACATCGATGATTCTAAAACTCTTAAACAGAAGTGTAATATTCAAATTGTTCTGCTATGTGACACCTATCATTAGGGCAATTCAATTTAAATTCCATTCCTACCGCCAATTTCTTCCTTGAAGAAGACACTTCTTGCATTCTCCTACTTGATGGGTAACATCACTGACGGAAAGTCAGCTGTAATTTATCCTTTATCTATCTCCACCTTAAATCCTTTGTCTGTGTCCTTTCTCTTCCTTCTTATGCCCTTCTACATACCATCTTAGTACCTAACACAAAACAGGCCCATACACTCTCCTATTTTGCTCTGGGTTACATATCTGAACCTATTTGAAATGCAAAAATGCAGGCATTGTATAAGATATATTTCACTATTTTCCAAAAAATAACGTAATTCACCGGTTTCCATGTTTTTAATACACTTCTCTCCACAGGGACAGCATGACTCACTCTCCCAGTGGGAAAATCACTCCTGCTGTTGGACACCAGCAGCAGTTCTGGCATCTAACACTAATAGCATTATCAATTTATGACTTTAGAAGCACTACCAGCATCTAGTAGTAGTGTCTCTAATATTACAGATGGCCCATTTGTCCATTTTTTCCACATGGCCATCCGTGTCTTTTCTTACATCCTTACTTGTGTTTCATGAGGGCACTTATCTTCTCTTGCGGAACGCAGCTTTCAAAAGACTCTCTTCAGCCACAATTCCCACAGTACCCAGGCTAAACCAACATAAAAGGCCTCTTAAATTGTCTGCTCTTCCCCCACGACCCCTCCATGAAGATATGCAGTTACCTCTCCTCTGAGTAAGGGGTCTCAACTGAGCCACTCACGGTAACTCCCTTTCTCCGCCTCCTAGCTCTGCAGGATACTACACAAATCATGCACGTACCAGTCACACTGCAAGGTCCTCTACGCACTGACTCTTCGTTTCTGAACTGGGAGATGCCAAGGGAGGATAAAAAAAAGAAAGGTTATGAAGGCTATGAAAAAATGAAAGGCTTCAGACCCCAGAACAACTGCAACGGCACAAGTCATGAGGATGAGCCAGACAACTTCCAATCTCAAGAGATATTCCAACCAATAAGGGACAGATTTGATTTAGAGACTAAAAACCTTAAAAAAAAATAAAATAAAATCCCAATATTTCATTCAAATAGCTCCACTGCACACCCACAAGTGAAAAATCTCTTAACCTCAGTACGTGCAGTGAGGCAGGTCCTCAGCAGAAGTCAACCACCTCCATCTGTGTCAACCGTACTCTGGCCTAACCACCAAATTCCAAACGGATCACAACCTGTCTACTAGTTCTGCTAGCTTAAAACAAACTATTTTACTTTTTAACTCTCTAATAATTGTGACCTTTATTTTAAAAGATGTTACTAAATGAGAAACATTGTAATTATTCCTATTTTATTCAAAATATTTACAATTACTGCTCTCCTTAAAAGACAATATTTAGTACAGCATTTAATGGAAAAACTATAAAACCATCTACTCACAAAAAAATACATATGTTCAATAGACTGGTAAACAGATTTAACTCAGCTATGTTTTATGATTGTTTTTACTTCAAGATTTTTATATATATGTGGAAATTACTGATGAAAGAACCACATTTATATTGCACTGAAGTGTAAGTCATGCTGTGATAAAAATGTGTATTTCTTTATACATCAGAGAACTAGAATAATTGGCTATTACACAGGCGATGTTAGATTTATGATTTTCTTATTTATTAATTTACTTATTTGGTTCTTTTTAACATAAGTTCTTGACATAAAAAAAGATTATATTAGTAAGTACAATGCCTAGCAAAACAAGGGTCTAGATCTCACTAATATGCTTTAAAAGCATCAAATTTACAGAGCTAAGAGAGCTTGCAAATGTATTTTAAATAATTCTGGTTTATTTTTTAATTTCTACAGGTAAATGGAACTAACCTTTAGACACCTTAAAGCCTAGACTTTCTGAAAGTACTACATCTTTACCCACCGCAAATCAGGCTCTTTAGTGAATCTCACAGTGCAGTGGAAGCATAATTAAGGCACCAAAACTGAGAGACATTTTGAAAATGCTGTCCACCATTTTAAAGGTGCAGAGAAAAAGAAATATTATTAACTACTCCTTCTGTGAAGCACTGGCTAAAGAATTAGGTAGTCTAGACAATACCTGAGAGCTTCTCGACTTCCCTATAAACACCTATACGGAAAATGCAGATAAAGATAACGCTTCATATTTATAATATTTTTTTCATACAAACTAAATGGGATTAAATATTCTCAACTGATTTAAACAAGGAGATATGACACAATAGGTAGACTACTTGCAGCTGGAGTCAAGAGACAACTTTAGCACCCTGGAGATGCCTAGCTCTGGTTTTACCAACCAAATCTCCTGGTGCACCTTTTATATGTGTCACTCTAGTTTCTTCCTTAAATATTCCTAAACAGAAGAGATAACGAGAAATGGAGGAGCAGGAGGAAGTGTAATCCTACAAACCTTGGAGTGTCCTTTCATTTCTGAAAAAGGTAGTATCGTCTGGGTCTGATGTTCATGATAAAAATACTGCCCTGCTTTCATATTTGCAGTGGATTTGCTGACAGAGAAACATGTCTGGTTTTTAAATAATGAAAATGTCTTAAGCATGTTCCTGTCATTGAAAATCACTTCTTGCAGGAGCCATTGTCAAAATCTACCCACATGTCAAGTACTAGATGTAATAAAATGGGGGAAAAAAGGACATAAAAGCACTAGTTATTTTAGAAATAATAAACTGAAAGATTCTAAGTCTTTTAACCTGAAACACATTTACTTATGTTAATCCAACAAATTCGCTCTGTAAACAGGACAGAAAACTGAAAACTATGGAAGCATGAGATTTCTGGAATTAAAACTGAATTGTAACATTAGCATCAGGAGCAAAGTCTTGGTTGCCAGGTTAACTCAGAAAGCACTACATCTCTCCACAATACTCAATATATACCCCTATTTAAAAGGGGGTCTTTCCCAAAAGATACACTGTAAAAGTGGGAAAATCTGTATGGAAGAAGTGGACAGACATAGAGCAACTGAAGCTGAAAACATCAGCATCCCACACTGATGATATGATAAAGCAGCTGAGAAGGCAGGCAGAGCAAGGCTAAATTATTATGAAGATGCAAACATGCGTTTGCATGCCAAAGTTTGATAAAAAGTGGGAAAAGGATCCAGTTTTATCTTTGGCTAGTTTTAACTACAAAGGGGCATTCCTCAGTTGTAAAGTGTATTTTTTAACAGATCAGGTAGATTCATGCAGAAGAAAACAGGCAATCCTGGCAAAGAAAATATGACAGAACTAAACCAAGTCCGTGATTTGCCAAGGGCAGAGCACATATCAACTCCTGTGATTTAGTAAGTCTCAGGCTAGAGCCTGCCCTGATCCAGAAGCCAAGAAATTATGTGACTTGTCTTTTATTATTTCAATTTCTAACATTCCTGATCGCATAGAAAAGTGAAAAAGCAAACCCAACAGTTCAAAACCCTGAAAACAAATAAAAAGGTCCTCAAAAATTATTAGAGGCATCATGATTTTAAGCAAGCTGATTTTAAAGCTCTGGCACAGAACTATTAAAAGCCAACCATGGGCAATGGTTTGTTCGCTCTCTGAATGAATCACGGCTATTTATGAAGACACTGAAAGCTGTTTTGAATAACAGGAAAAAGAGCCAACAGTGAGTGAGACACAAAAGACCCAACCACCAATGAATCATTTGAAGGTATCCCCAATGCACATAATTACCACCCCCATTAAGCAACAGTCATTGCAATTAAGTATTGTTTGGCTTAAATCAGTTACCTGGAATGTCTTCTGATCAGGCCTGTTCCAATTAAGTGACACTTACTTATTACCTTAATCATGCAGTATCAGTTCAAAGCAGCATAGTACAGCTTCACCTTGAAAGCAAGCAGCCTAACATTTGGCAACCAAAAGCAATAGCCTTTGAGTTTCCAGAAGAAAGAAAACTGAAACAGAAGTATAGAACATCATTACATTGTCTTCTCTCATTTGCTTTTATTTCTACAATTCTACTCACATAATTCTTAAAGCTGCTACCAGTTGAAGAAGATCTGTTCAAAAACAAAAGAGAGATTAAACACATACTAAATGCTAAATGCCACACACAGTGCTACCCCTTAACAGGAAGATGCTAGGGAGAACATTAAATACAAGAACAGGAGGACAATGCTTAAAACTTTCACTAGAGTTTCATTTGTAAAAATGGAAATTTCTGCACTCTTTCTCCTGCCACACAACTGGCTATACACGTCTTGGTTATAAACATGTTTTACCACACTCTAAGTTAACTTTGAGTTAGACACTTATGATGCATACCTCTTCTGTTTCACAGTATTAAGTACATCTTTGCTCATTTGAAACCAGTACTTTCACTACAAAAGTAGTCACACCTCTTACATTAGGAATTTAATTAAGGCACATATATAAAACTTTTTAAAATAAGTGTTACATGAATGGAAATTTTACTGCTTGGCAGTATTTAGGGGTTTCAAACAAATACGTCTAAATTAACACAAAATTAGGCATTTCAATATGTACTTTTATTTTTGGTTTAAGAAAAAAAAAAAAATCCAAACCCCACATCTGTGAACAAACCTTTTCTGTCCAAGTAATACAAGTCCTAAACTTTTCAACCTGAACTTCAGGTATCATCTTTTAAGTCTGTCTTGACAGAGATTACTTAAGTCTTCTCCTAAGAATAAAATTTTCAGAATCACCCTCATTCAGTTCAGTTGCTACTTACATCAGTTTAAAACTACACACATACTATATAGGAAGTGCGGTGCTGAACAGAGATACCCAACATAAGCCTTCCATCTGGATAGCAGACAAAATGAAGATACACTGACATGCTTGCCTACCTATAGTAACTAATCTGCTAGAAGACTGAAGTGCCACCTAGCTCCACTGCCTTGGTTATCTGAACTAATTAATTTTAAACTATCTCAAATATTCCTACACAGCACTACATATTTTAGGAGAGCTTACTTAAAGTCTTACTGAAAGGCACCTTGCTTCTCCCACCCGTGTGCCTTCAGAAAATAAGACTCAGCACTTTGACAAATGTTACCTTAGGTCCCCTGGACTCAGCTCTAAATAAAGTCATCACTGCCAAATCAAAACTCTTAGTGAATTATTTCAGGCTGTGTTTTATCTCACATAAGTTTGGCACAGGTATCAGGACAGGCCTGTTCCAGTCTTCAATTTCAGCTTCTAAAAATCTGCAAGCAAAATATACATCATCAAATCTTATCTTCTAGGGGAACACATAGGCATTAAGGCTCAAGAGCCTGCATGAAGTTCACAGCCCTGCACTGTGGAACTACATAAAAGACTTGGCATGCCAGGCTTATTTTAAAAAACTTATACAGCAGGCCTTCAAAGTCCCGCCTGTGATTGACAAACATCATAAGAATACATTATTAAAAAGAGAGAGACATCAGTTACAGTAATCAATTTCTGTGACTACTATTAATTCTCTGCATAATCCAGCCTAGCAAGGTTTCCATACAGCTCTCCCTGCAATGTGGTTGCAAGCTGTCTTCACGCATTACACACTAGAGACATGCATGTCAAGAGACATTGGTTCTTGTTGTTTAAGATTCAGTAGCTCAAAAAGCCCAAAAATTCAGTAAATGCTAAACAATTAGCCGCCTGACTAATGCTAAGCAACTGGCTAGCCCTATTTAAGATGTCTGAAGCTGAGCCTTCAGAAACCTGGATGCTCAGAATCATTGCTTCCTTGAAGTGAGGTGGGGGAAAAAATAAAAATCACACCCTCAATACACACCTACAGAAAAGTGCATTAATTTACCTATAGCTCTTCAGTGAGGGAAAAATCCAGACCTACTGGAAAAAAGAAGCTCCCACTGTTTTCACCTCAAATCTTTCCTAGAAAAGGCACTTAATTCTTTCTTACTTAGTACCACTCCCTATTTAGTGCTTTTACAGCAAAAGCAGGCTGAATTCAGTTAGTTTCTTGAGGCTGCAGCTGGCCCCAGCCACCACCCCTACAGACCTCTAACTGCTCATCATCGCTTCCTGATGATCACCCAGCACGACAGCACATCAGCACTGCACCGTACCCCAGTTCTTTCCAAATAAAGGCAGATGTGCTTGCGGTTGTTAAGATTCATAAGAGCAGAATTTTTTCAATGTTTATGTTAATTTAGGTCATTCTGAAAGAACCAGGTTAGGGATCAACTGCGTGTGCAGTTAAGCTTGCAAACGTGGGTGGAGGGCCTGCTGTCACGATGGCCACACTAGCGCAATGGTGCAGTAAAGGTGAACAACCGGCACAGCAACTTCCTTCGCACATCTGACTGCAGACCTGCACCGCACTGAAACCACTATGGGCCATCACTGATGCTAACGTACATGGATTTGCCTTTCCATTGCTTGCTCTCGAGCCTGTGCTGTCCCTCCTTTGTGTCATGGCCAATGTTTGCATAGCTGAAAGGTGAGCCACACGCAAGAGGTGAACGAACCTGGATGTGGAACACTTGCACCACCGTAAATGCAGGAGGCAAGATGGGAGATGGGGCCACCAGGGCCATCTCTTTCAGAAGCAGTTCTGGCTGATGGAGTTTAAAAAGAATGAGCTGCAGCGTATCAGAGAAGTTACACATCCAGCTCATTTCCAGATATACAGTAATAAATTCAATGCTGACACAAAGTGACTTCTGCAGAACTGAATCAGGAGTTTGTATGTTTCACTTCCTTTCTTTTTCTTTTTGCATTAAGCTAAGGAGCCAAGAACATCATAAAGCTTTATTTTCTGGCGGGGTGGGAGGATGTCCTGTCCTCATCTAGACCAATTCTGAGTACATTTCTTGTTATTCAAGTCCTATCTAGAAAAAGATGGAGGTATTTTAAAGCTATCCAGCGCTCATACAACATGCTGGCACATAGACACACTAACATTATGCACCACGCGTAAAGTCTTGCTCCCACGTGATGCTTTTATCACTGTCTCTTCAGCGCAGGCAACACAAGTGTAATCATGGGAAAACTCAGGTACAGCCTCTACAGATCCAAAGTTATTAAAAAATGCTGATTTGCATGCTATGAATGCGAAAGTTCCTGCTCTTTCCAGGAAAGGTATATTAAGTAACATGGAAAGGTGTATTAAGCAACATGTTGCTACACACATGTATAAATTAACTAGAGGACTGGCATCTCATCAATAAAAATACTCAGTTATTTTAACTCAAATATTTGATGACACCACTTCTTCAGTAAGTATCCACCTGCGGAAGATGTCCTGGAAAGCAGCTGATTTATTACAGCATGACTTTCAGATTCAAAAAATAATATACTTTTATACAGTATCTTTGTAAATGCATTAAAAGGGGGTGAGGAGAGATGTTACAAAATACAATGAGGAATTACCATAGATGTTTCTCCTGGGTTTCAGCAAAGATTGGCGCCAGGCTTCACACTAGTCAACATTTCATCAGATAAAATGATGATAAAATTAGTAGCCAGAAATAAGATTGGCAAAAAGTCATAAAAAAGGCTCATTTAACAAAGTCTGTTTGGATAAAACGAAGTACTAAGGTGCAGACCGATGAACAGAAATTGTAAAGTATGTACAGAATGGTAGACTATATCCTGGATAATCATGACTCAGTTAAGACAGCAAGTATCGAAGCGCACAAGTTACTCAACGTGAACTCTCACTGCGATACTGCAGCAAAAAGAATTAATTTGAACCTTGAATGTAATGAAGAGAAGGAGGTAAGTGAATTCTCCTCTGTAGTACTGAGAGCATTGGAGAGACCAATACTGAAATACCATCTCGCGCTTCTGGTTTTCCTAAAGGGAAATCAAAAAATTGGAAGGAAAACAGAAAAGTTATGCAAATGTACTTGAAGTCTGCAAAAGATGTCCTCCAGTAAGAGTCTTAAAGAGGTCACTCTGATTAGCTTAACAAAAAGAAGACACAGCGGTGTCTTGAGTAACAAGCATTTTTCAGAGGGAGAAACAAAGATACTGAAGGGCTTCCCAACCCACCAGGTCAAGCCACAAAGAGAACTTCTGCCTAGAAAATTAATTCTGAACAACTCTAATGAAAAACAGGGCTTTCTAAAGAAATCAAACAATGAGAATGACTAACCAGTACAATAAGTATCAAAAGCTTTACTGAATACTTGATGACTTCCTTCAGACAAATATTTAAATTTTGGAAAATATTTTGGTCAAATAAAAGTCAAACACTAACCACAGTTTTCAATTCACTAGAGATATAACTGGATAATAAGTAATGGCTGAATCTCCTGGTCAGACTCTGTGGGTAAATCTGTGGCTTTACAAAATCATATTAATTCTCCACACCAAATCTTCTCCCTTTCCTCTATGCATGCAAATACGAAACATGCAAATTACAAATACCATCAGTTCTTAAGATGATTCCTGAAAAGGCATCTTTAATTTGCTGTATATTTTACTGCTGAGGACAAGACAACTAAAGAATTTATCACCTTAGCTACCTTGGTTATATCATTTCATTCAGACAGTGTTATCTCCTTGTCTCCCACACAAGAGTCCTGCTGTTATCAAAGTCTTTCTCGCTAAACAATTATTTCCTTTTATGATTTCTTCTGGCTGGTCAAAGATAAGGGCTTACAGTGAGCTTGATTAGTGTTGCAAACAACTAAGAGTAATACTAGAGCAGACATAACTAAGCTGAAGTAATCAGCACTATTAATAACCTTTTGATTTCTAATCAAATACAGCTCTGACTTTTGCTGCCACTTTGCTTTACATCTTCTAAACTACAAAAGAATTAATATTTTTATAAAATATTTCTCAATATGCCAGCCCTTTATTCTCTTGCTTGCTTTTTGTCTTATACTTAATAATTCTTCCCTAAAAAAAAAAAAACAAACAACAAAACAAACCCAAATCTTCTATTGAAAAAAACAATCTACACTTTATACTGCCTTCCCTGGTCACAAGATTTAATTATACATCATAGTGTGAAATTTTGCAGTTTTTTCAAATCTAATAACATTCCTGAAGACAGTAAAATCACATTTACCGATATCTGCATTAAAAAATTAGAACAAAAACCACCCTAGCTTGAGACATACAACTGGGGCAAAAAGCAGTTCATATGATTAATATTTGGCAAAATTATATCCAAAAACAGGAACTTAACATGGTACGGCCTTATAAACTTGCACTGCAGGTAGCACTGCCACAGCCATTCTTCATCCTGGGCAACTACTAATCCAAAGGCAGGTAGTCATTCTGCTGAAGTAGCGGGCAAGGCCCCTTACAGAAAACACCTAAAACCACCGCCCAGCTTCCTGTGCTTTTAAAACAGGGTAAGTACAACATCTCCTCATTCTCTGCAAATCCCAGATAGGCAACACGTTCTTCCGAACACGCAAAGCTTTTCATCAAGACTCTCGAAGAGGGAATTCATCCAAAGCACCAAACGTGTCCTACTTCAGGATAGTTCAATCTACTTATAGGAGAAGAATAGTTCAGGGGATTCATGGATAGATACGTTTGTGATCTCCACAAGTAGGTTTGCGTTTTTTTTTGGTTGTTTTTATAATAGTCTCTCAATGACCTTTCCAAATACTCATTTTTTCCCATGGAAAAAAAAAAATGCAAAATACATGCGTAAACAATCTTTCTTCTGTTTGTATTGCTAGCTTACAGTCGTAGTAGTCTTAGAAAAGTTGAATGCTGCTCAGTGAGTTTATCGTTCATCTAGACATGAAGGTTTAGTGATAATTCTAGAGACACTTCTATACATCTGGGGTTTTAGCGTGCAATACACTGTGTAGCCCTAGCATAGGCACAACGTGCACAAGGAACAACATCCTTGTTTCAGGATGCCCTAAGAAATAGCTTTCCATTTCATATGACACTTATTTGCAATAAGAGTAATAAAAATTAAACAAGTTGCTGCTGTGGGTTTTTTTTTTTTTCATCCTTCACCATTTAATATATGTAACAATCAAGAACAAAAAGAGTAAAAAAAGAAATCACAAAACTAGGAGTTTATTCACCCCAAAAGTTCCCTTTTCTGTAACAACTGTGTTACGCCCACCAGCAGATTTAAAAACAGACAGACAATGTTTAAGGTACAAATCACTATGCTAAACACAAAAGGGAATAGAATGCCTGAAACATGGCAAATATTTTCAAGAGTTTTCATCTAGAGAATTCCTTTCAAAGACAAAAGCCAAAGATGAAGAAACCAAAAAATTTAATGAGACGTGTGTGAAGCGTTGGCCCATACAGATTTGAAAAGACTGTGAGCTGCCTTACAAAATGGCAAATAGCAATATTAATACACAATATGCACTAAGATAAACTAGTCACTTTTATTTGCCAGCTTTGTCTTAGCTTTCTTCGTTATCAATTTAAATAGTAAGTATTTCTTCTTTTCATTTGTAACATGGTTTTAGGAGGTAATGCGGCAATGGGCAGGATCTTTTTGTCATGGGTAGGCCCAAAATTTTCCTTATAATGCTGTGTGCGTGTTGATAATCTGTCCAATTCCATGCTTATGAAAAACTATTTCTTTTCTAAAGGCATCCTCTAACCCCCTCCCCCCTCCAAAAAAATCAATTCACAAACCTCCCCTAATTAACTTTACTTCCCAAAAAAGCCACACATCTGTTTTCACAGCTGGAAATGATTCAACCATTGGTAACCAGAGAAAAGCTCCAGTGTGCTAAAATACTCTAGCCAAAAACTGGCACTCCAGCAAAGACGGCTACTATGCCAGCACAATCCGAGCAGCTGTTAGGACAACCTTTATTTATACTGAAAGGGCATGAGATATCCTGATGCTATTACTACCAAACCAGCAAATCTTACTGGAAAGACACCACTGGTTGAAAATGGACAATACAAAAGCACAACATGCATTTTACCAATCAAGCAGATTACAATTATGTGAGAACAGTGATGTACAATAATCCACTCTCTACCCGTTTTTTCTACAACAGATTCCGCAGGGCTCAGCTTCTGGGGAAAAAAAAAAAAAACTTTGTAAATTATTTTTAATACAACTGTTATTATGAGTGTCAGAAAAATCAATTAACAATGCTGCCCTAACTCTTTAGAAAAAAGACTTAGATAAATAGAAAAAGATTATGCTATTTCTTTTACAGCATTATTTTTATTCTGAAAGTGACATCAAAGCACCACAACCCCCTCTCTTAGCCCCCCCCTTCTTTTGGCTTTGACATCACACAAAGAGAGAAGTATTCCTTTCACTGTTTCTTGTATAGCTGGAGCATCCAAGCTTCAGCACAGTTATCACTTTCTATCCTCGAATATGAATTATTTTAATCCTCCAGCAATTAACAGTCCTTTGGATGAAAATAAATAAAGGCTAGAAGCGCAACCTTACTTTTGTTTTGTTAATTCATTTGGTCAGTAGTTCATTTACTCATTGTTTCGCATGGCTTAAATATTTAAGTGTGTGCCTGTCCTACTTAGAATCTTTTTTTTTTTACCTTTACATGTTTTCAGCCATTTTTTTCTTTTTTTAAACCTTGCTTAGGATCCAAAAGGAGTTTCCTGTCCTTAAGTATCTTTCATGCATGGCTTTCTGTCACTGCACCGAATTTTGCATCTTAATGCACTACCTATTCATTCCATCACAAGGCTTTTTGCTTGGGAGAGGAAGAGGAATCACCTTTTATTTGCAAACCTATTTAACAAAGAAACTGAACTGCCAGTGAACAATACTGTAAACATTACCAGTTTCCTTGATCTCCTCATTGCTTTCTTGTTCCCACTGCCATAATTACCATTAATACCTCTAATGTACTGAAGTATGGCAAGTATTTGAGGAACAAGAAGGAAGCAAAGTTCTCTGTCCTTAAGATACAGCTGCCTAAGGCCCCAATCCAACACACCACACACACATTTTAAACCTGTAAGCAGTCCTCTTCACTTCAAGTGTTTACAGTTGAGCAATTAAGTGGTCTGTTGGACCAAGGCGTAAGCAAACTGTGAGTATGCAGAAGTAGCAGACAGATACAGTAAGAAGCTTCATGAATAAGAAGTCATAGTTTAGCAGATAGCACATCGTGACTTGATGTGTTTGACTCAAGAAAAAAAAAAAACAAACTTAAAACAAATGCTTGAAGTGAGTTATCTTGTTGGAGTGAGTTTTTACAATCCAAATACACCTCTGACATTGTAAATTGCTCTGTCCATGGACCCCGTGATGACTGTGGATATGTTTTATGAAGCCATGCATGCATTTCTAAAGCCAAGTTCCCGCAGCCCTTCAGGAATCATTACCACAACAGACGACCACTCTAAGCTTCAAAGAGCCTCACTGCAAATAAGCAGTGCCATAACACTCACCTCCTGCCACAGTCCAAGGCAGTTTGTTCAGAACGTTAAGAAAGAAAAAACAAAAAAAAACAACCAGTCAGATTTTTAGTCACGAGAAAATCAGTAGATTTTCGCAACCAACAGCTGCCTCAAAAATAAAATTATGAGAAATCTCCAACCTAAGCAATCAGCTCCACGGTCTCAAAAGAAGGCACTACGGCTGAATACAGCACCCTGCATTGCAAGTTATGCTATTCCCATTTTATAATTTTTTTTCCCCCCTTTAATTACTTCCCTTGCAATGTTTGTTAGCGGGGAGCAAATGAGAAAGAGACATCGTTAGTCTTTTTTTAATTATTAGAATAATAAAAAGCTATTGTTTATCTGATCTACAGACTGATCAGAGTATGGCAGCAGATACCAACCTAAAGAAACAAGCAACAGACGACTGCAGTGAAGTGTAGCAGTCAGGGTGATCACTGCATTTTGGTCAGCTTGTTCCATAGTTTTCCAAACACAAAATAAGTTTATCCATTTTTAATAATTAGGCTGCAATGGCTTTCAAGAGACCAGGCAGAGGAATGCTTACATGATCTTCCTCAACAGGCTCATGACTTCACTAAGTAAAAGGGGAAAGTGTGAGGATAGCAAAAAAGTGCTGGTTAGGAGAAGCAAGCCAGCAAGCATCAAATCTAGCATCAGGCGTAAGAAGAAAGAGGTGGTGTTAACACTAAACAGGGAAAAACTAAATTACACAAAGGCTCTAAAAGGACAAGAAGTCTAAAATCTAAAGCACTAAATAAGGCAAAGTATGGACTTTGATCTGTATTTTTAAGTAGGGGTAAGACAGAAGGTGGGGGCAATCAAGACAGGATGTTCAACCGGGTCTTATATAGCACACAGAATGGATGGATGCAAGGGGGTTACCAGGGAGGACTTTAAAAAAAAAANTTCAGGTTGACAGGAGATGATGTAAGTGGTGGCTTTATGGTCAGAGCTTTAGAGGATCAGAAATAAACGTACATGCAAACCAGCATGTAGAAAATCATCAGAATGTAGACAGCCTCCTTGAAAGGAAGGGGTTGGACATGACGCTTGGATTATGTCCTTTAGTGATACAAAGCAAGTCTCTGCAAGGGACAGAAAATGAGTGGGATGCTGGACTGTTTCTCACATTCATTTTGGCTGTGGACTGGTATTTTTCCAAGCATGAATAAGTCTGTATAATACAGAAACATATCGTAGCAACTGACAGCGAAAACTTGTTTTGTGAAATTCAAACTAGTAGACTCATTAAAGTGTAAGATATTACCTTCCCCTTCAGTAGGGACTTACAGCATTCACTCATTCAAGCAACTATAACAATGCCTCCTCCTTTTCTTTATTCTTCTAATGACAAGGACCTAGATCATAAGTTTAAAAGCTGCAGAAAAATTCACATCGCCTTCAGCAGGCTTTGGATACAGCCTACAGCACATACTCTTCATTCTTCTCTCCTCTACAATTTCAATCTTGATCTACTAATTCCAGAATACTGTGAAGATCTCTAATCATCATCCTCATCAGTGTGATTTGTGGCTCAGTGCTCCTCTTCTGGAACATTTGTACAGGTGAATATACATGAGTAAAGCTTCACACAAGGACTACAGAGGCAATCTGCAGTTTAAAAAATGCATATATTATGTGGCACGTGTTTTGTGAGGGGGATGGTTAAATATTCTATAAACAATTACTAAATTGTCAATGGAATTCAATAAATGTTGTTTTAAAAAAAAACTAATTATTTGTTACAATAACCAGCTACTGTTGCCATTTTGTATGTGAAGGTTTGTAAACTACTTCCATTTGAGAAGTAATTGATTCCATTTTTATCATTTGCTCAAGTTTATGTGGTTGTTCACATCCAAAGAGATGATAACATCTATTTGCAGCAAATTATACATTATAATTCCTCATTCAAAAGCTGTAATGGAAAACAAAATGCTAATTTATGCTGTAAACGGAAGTACAGAATCATAATCACTCATTGTTAACATTAGGAACTAAATTGCTCTTGCAAATAACAAAATGGGTTAAAAATGTGGAGGGCTTTTGTGAGCCAAAGTACCAGTGCCTCTTACTCACTCATGTGTTGTATTACAAGTGATCAAACGAACCTTTTCTCTTCGTGCCAACGCAAACTACCCCTTTTTGAGGGGAAGAATAATGGTCTTATGATTGCAACATAAGGATGCATGTCAGGTGACCGTCATACCCACGACTCTCCAACCGGCTCCCCAGATACGAGCTTTCATGAGCTCCCTGCCAGGTAAACGGAACCGTGCGTGGAGGCTGTTGACACGAGAAAGTAATACAGAAGACTGGAAGAGCCAGACAGCTAATGCTGAGGATCTGACATCTACGCTATATGCTCCACACCACCTACTTCAGGGTGCAGTTGTTTGATTATTTAACTTCGTCCTAGCTCTGGTCTCGTCTCATTAGTTGAATGTCAATTTTTAGCTCAAATGCACTAGGGGTACCCCTGGAATACACCTCCCAGTTCAGCTCTGCCCAAAAGGAACTCCCTTCATTCACAACAAGACCAATCTACGACACTAACTAAAGCGCAGCAGGGTAGGGATGAAAGCAGCACGCTCCTGCTCCCAAGGAAAGCACTACTGTTACACACATCTCTCATCATTTCAGGTCCTGGCGAGCTCATATGGAACTGAGAGTGACCAATTTCTCCTTCCAAAATTAGGACCACAGTGCCACAAGGGCCATACCCAGAGCAAGGGTCACTCTGCTATTAATCTCTCTTCACCTTCATTTCACCTTTAGAGTAGAGACAGTAACACACAGCTACTTAGCAGAAGGGGAATGTCGATTGCCACTTGAAGAGAACACAGAGTCTAAGACAAAAAATATTTTTAATGTATTGGGTTTCCATCCTTTTTAGCAATTTTGCAGTCCTATAGGTTTTAAATGTACAAGGAGATGTGCTCACACAGCAAACACACACATCAGAGGAAATAAAAAAAAAAAAAACAAAAACAAAACACCAACACATTAAGACTGTGCACCTGCTCTTCCACATTTCATTAAGCCTCTACACCTAAATGTACGTCAGGTTCTCTCCAATATGCATCCGTTGTGCTGGTATCCCTCAGTGATACCTTCTGGTCATGGCGAGACAAACTGGATCGCAAGCATCCACACTGCCTCAGGGAAAAACATGTTAAAAAAAAAAACCCAAAACATTAACTTTTGGTAAGTCAGATCAGATGATTATAATCTGAATGATAAATGCCAGATAAGATGTTCAAATACATGTATATATTTGCAAATAAGCTGCCATTTGTAAACAAGCCTCTCCTAGCTTACATTATTTACCTCAAATCCCCATAGAATAGTTATTTTGCCAGCTTTTTTCAGTTATTAGTATTAAAAAAATACAATTACGTTATCAAAAATTGAAAATTGCCTTTTAGGTGACCAAAAGAAAGTTCCACTGCTTCAAGTAGTAAATCATTTTACTGCTGCCCTTTTATATTTAATACCCTTCTGCAGTACACATTTATCTCTACACTAGCAAAGTGTACTCATTGATTTCCTATGGTCTCTCTGGAAGAAGGTTCTGCTTCCCTGATGATGAGTACAAAGGGTGGATGACCCCATTCTCATTCCAATGCAAACCCTGCACTTTTACATTTCTGCTTAGACCACATGAACATTTGACCAGCTAAGAACTCCCTGCCCTCTTCCTACAGAACACATTGCTAGAACTACTGACATCTTCTCCTGAACACAACTGTATTTTTAAAAATCCCATCTTATGTATAAAGCACTAAAACACATTTGTTCATCACAGCCTCAACTGTAACTTAAAATCTGCACATGAGCTTTTCTTCTAAACTAAGATGAGAAAATAACATCTTGCCCATTTTCAGCACATGCTTTCAAGTCACCTCACTGTGCTCTACTGTACCACTATTTAGCTGTTTCACTCTGAGGCATGAGGAAATGATTTGTACCCAGTTTAAACTGTGCTCTTCTTTTTTGCCAGAGGAGACTTCCATCAGAATACACTGTTTTTTCATCCAGACTGTGGATAGGTTTATTAAACAACAACAAGTATAACAACACAGAAAGTGGACAGAAATCTACTCTCCAAATGCTATGCAAGCACTGACAACCCTTGGAAACAAATGGCAGCATTCACTACTCCTCACTGAAACTTTTCAGTTACTGTGCTGAATGACCAATTAAGGCACTAATCTCTGAAAGAAAGAGAATCACGTTTAACACCACCTTTTTTTGAAGTCTATTACCTGTTTTATTAAACTCCAACTTCCTCATTATCCTATTGTTAATCTTTTGTTGGGATGCCAAGAAAATAGGTCTCTTCAGTTTCACTTTCATTGTTACTGTGTTCCATTTCCCCGGCTGCGTGCACCAGCATACAACACCCACCCCTTGGATACAGAAGTCAAGAAAATTTCAAATCCAGGATTAACGTTTTTTTTTAATTACCAAGTCTTTTCTGTTAATACTAAACCAGGATTGCTGCTTTTTCTTAACTAATTTAGTTTTGACAGTGTCCTTTTAATTTGCAGAGATGTTACAGGCTTTGCTAAAATATAACTGAAGTTGAATGATGGTTTTATTCCATTGGTTTTCAGTTTTCACAGCCAAACAATATACAACTATCAACAGAATCTTCTTCCATTAAAGAAAAAGGTATACAAAAATCATAAAGTACACTGCCCAGCCTTGAGCAGACTGATGTAGTATCTCTCATTCAATACACACATACATAGTATATGCTATACATGTGCTGTGCATTAACATGAGCTCATCTAACATATTTCCAAACCTGCATAGACTCTGAGTTCTACTATTTAAAAAAAAAGAAAAAATCTCCAAAAAACATGGAAACAAAAGTAAGTCAAAAAGTCTCACTGGATATGGACCAAAACAGAAATGGCCACTGGACTTACTCTAGTTAAAAGAAGAAAATGCATAAGAGCAATAAGCTACATTCAATCCAGAACCCAAAAAATACCAGCAAAAAGCTCTGACTGCATTGGGGTACTTTTGTCTTTGCATACATAAAGACAAAGAGGCAAGCCACAAAGCTGACTCTTAGCTTCGTCCTTCACCAACTTACATCCACAGAATACATTCTGTGAAAGCACGTTGTATAAAGCACTGCCATGTTTGAAAACACAGGACAAAGAGATGGTGCCAGGTAACAAGCCCTCAGCTGGGTGTTGCAGAGAAAAAAATCTCTGAAATAATGGCAGTAATCAGGCAGCACACTCTCGTTTTACTTCTATACTGCAGGGCTTTTCTTGAGGTCGAATTAAGTATCCAGATTTATGCTTTAGTCACAGGATTCCATTCATGAACTACATTTCAAATGATTTTCAAGCACTTCCCAACCATACAGATTAGTAACACAACAACGTATCCAGTTCTGGACCGGAGAGTGAAAAATAATTAATACAAATAATGCTGCCAGTTCAGCATGGACAGGTTATGCCCAAGAATATTACTGCTCTTGCAAGGCTGAATACCCCCTTTGCAGTACTTAGAAATAGCTGTTCTTTCCTCATGACTATTAATTACGAAACAGATGTAAAGAGAATTTCAGTAAGCCAGAAGAAGTTACACTCAGGAAGTCTCCAGCGAACATATATTCACAAAATAAAGAACTAAAAGGAAACTGTTTATTGACAGTCTAAAAATGCAGATCACAGAATGAATCAACAGGAAATCTGTTGGATATTCTTTTGCCTCAGGTTTCCACACATTAGCAAGACAGTGCAGGTACATTTATGCAACCACAACTCATAGTTCTCAGGATTTAACTCTACAAGTTTGTCTAGTCTAGAATTCAGCATAACCGTTAAGTCCCTGTACTAAAATAACTGCAAAAAAAAAAAAAAAAAAAAGACAGCAAACTTCAGGAGAATAATCAGTCTTTTTGGACTTCTCCTTAGTAATGCCAAGACTTACTTGTCACTATTATAGAGCCTTATTTTCTGGAAGACTGTCTCAGAAGTGGATTCAGAACAGACTTCATAAAGTTTCTAGACATAATTTTTCCGACACAAGCTGTCCTGTAATGCACTTTGGAATTTAATATGCAATGGAAAAAGTTCCTTCCAAGAATATTACCAACAAATCACACATATAATCTTGTGCTTAAAAATGAACTGCAATAACGCATCAAAAATATAAAAGTTGAAACGCATCTCTCAGCCTTCCTGAATTATACAGCAAATGTCCTATCTCTGCTTTCAAAACTGTCAGATAGTATATTATGCTTCTAGAAGAAATCACTGTTCTCTTTAACTTTACTGGTTCCATTATTAAGTCTTATTTTGATTACTTATACTCTCATTAAAGTCTTGAGATGCCAGGAAAAGATTCTTTCGGTGAGCTATGGCTGAACCGCTATTGATATTATACAAGGGATCCTTTTACCTCGTACTAGATGTTGAGAGCGCATCATATTGATCTAGGAATAAAAAAACTATTTTCCTAGTAGTCAACCCATCTTCTCATCTCAGCACTTTGTTTTAGTTTGTTTAAAACAGAGTATACAAAACAAATTCTATTTCAGCTATGTTGCTATATTTAGCAAGAAGAAATGGTTTGTAAGCTTTTTTTTTTTTTTTTTGGATGCAATTCAGGTAAAAACAAACAAACGTGAACATGGCTGGCTGTCAAATTTAAGCCAACCCTGCCTTTTTAAGTGTTAAAACTTGTAAGAAAAATCTATTTGCAGCAAAATCCCATATTCATTTTGATTTCATATTCAGACTAACATCTACTGCTAATCCTCAGCTGGTGAATTTGACTGATGTAAATGCTAACGTAATACGCAAAGGATGAAAATAGCAAGGAGCCTTGAGCACTAGAAAGAATATGTATCTTAAAAATTCTTCTCATCTTCACCCTGGAAAGTCTTGCAAGCTCATCTGTTCCCGTTGTAATGCTACATAATGATTACACCTTCTCCTTCTAAACTCCTTTCCTAATCATGCATATTTAATTCAACTTTGCGTATATATCCTAGAGTTTATACAGTCTGCCTATAAATAGACCTTCTGCATCCTGAATTATCTCCCCCGTTTTCCCTTAGACACGGTTCAACACTGGTATTTAGAGCAGACCAACTCTGGATTTGTCAGTAATTCTTGAGCTTCCACTGTGACGCGGGCTTGCTCTCCTGAAAAGAAATGGAAGGGAACCCACCGCTTCACAGCGCCGAACTGCTCCGCTACAGACCGAAACTAACTTTAGATAAAGGAACTGGTTTAGACCTGATTTTATTGCCCGCTTTCCTAACCATTTTCCCCCGCGACGGTTCCAAAGGAGTCTCGGGATGCCCGCCTGCCTTTCGCACCGGGCGTGAGCCCTCCTTCAACCTCAGTTTGGACTCGTATTTAGCAGGACGACGGTGTCCGTTCCCCGCTCGTA
>VZSZ01003860.1:0-78088 GCA_013398815.1 Ibidorhyncha struthersii
CCTGATTTCTTTCTCTTTGGGATGCACTGATCCTGAGTTTGTTAGACCTCATGATCTTTCACCAACATAAACCCTTTTCTCTCCAGCCTTAAGTCCAAAAGTCCCTTCTGTGACCCCCATGCCAGTGTTGCTTTTGCTTCGTTTAATGCAGGATGTGACTGGTAGTCTCCCAAGCCCTGGGCTCAGTGTTTGTTTGAGTGGCTCCATTGTGGGATTGGTGTTTGATCAGCAGTTGCCCTAGTGAGTCATCTCAGGAGGTATGTTTGAATGCTCCAGGCTCAGATGACAAAGGAAGGTGTGCCCCAGCTCCTGACTCAAAATCGGGGCTGCTCCCAGGATATGCTGCTCCCCTAATCAGTTGCATAGCACCTAGGGAATTCCTGACTCTTCTATATGCTTTTAAAAAAACAAACAACAAAACTCACAGTAAAAACCCTTTCCAACTCTTCCCATAATTAATTGAAAATAGCGTGGTGTTTTTGTTGAGAAAAAAATTAAGCTTAATTGAATGTGTTTAACACTTGTTTGTTATCCCAATGTTGCTTCTAATGAAGCTGATGATTAGTGGTGAAATAATAAATTAGGCATGACATTGCTATTTTGGGTAGTGATTCGGTGAAGAGGAAGTTGAAATAAATCACTTGGCATCTGCTGGGGCTGGGATCGTGTGTGGCTGGTTCCAGGGCGCGTGTTGTCTTGCAGCCTATGCAATGTGTAGGTCCTGACTGCATAAGGGAGGAGAGGAAAAGATTATTTAAGTGTTTTTATAGTTTGAAGGCTAATGAGCAGTAGTACATGATGTGGGTGTGCTGACATGTTAATTAATTTGCTAAAAGAGTTTGCATGCAGCAGTAGGACTGCTTTATCAAGATCCGCTTGCAGTGTTTACCGGGTCCTGCAGGTATGCTGCCTTAGGAGTATTAGTAATGGTAAGACGTCATTTTAGTGTGCATTACAGTAGGAAACCCAAAGAAAATGAATCCTAATTAATTATTTACCCTACTAAGATGTGCATGGTGAAGCTGGACTGCCAGAGTTCCCATTCTGCCACACAGTCAGGGAGGCCCCAGTGATGCTCTGGAAGTGAACTGAGATGTTAATGTAGAGCTTTATTTTCATGTCTGCACAGGATTTAATGTTTTTTCCTTTTAACCTGTGGCTTAGCATAAACATTGACTGTCGCAACAGCAGCTTTGCTTTTGTAGAGCAATAGAGATTACATGCTCATCTTTCTCCTCCAGTACCTACTCTATTAATAAACGCCAAAGAGGGACTTTTCCCTTTTAGTCACATAATATCTTTCTGGAGACTGCCTATTACGTGAGGCTGCAGTTCTGGGGGCAGGATGAGAGTTTTTGATTGGTGTTCACTGCATCGAGGACTGGTGCGTACTGGGGGAAGGCAGCCACCTGGGTGCACGCTTTACCTCCCTGCTCGAGAGCTGCATATTCAAAGTTGCATCCTCATGAGTGTCTGGAAGTCATCTGAGGAAGCTGTGCATTTTGCAGTGTGTGTGGATGGAAGATGGGGTGGCAAATGACCTAGGAAAGGGTCATGTAGGAAATGGATGCTTCGCTTCTGTTGCAAGTGATGATCATGATGGACTTAAAGGTTGTGGTGTGGATCTGAATGGGGTGTTGGAAAATTGCCGTGCCCGAAGTTGAAGCAAAAAGTGGACTGCCTAACATCAGTAAAGCAGGGGCCTTGAGCATCACCCCGAGCTTGGGATAAGAAAAAGTTGGCAGTAAAATTGTTGGCTGGTAAGAAGGAGCCTTGGTAAAGATGTGAGACAATACCCGTACTCCAAAAATGAGAATAAAAGCACCTGGCAGCAACAGGCCTGTCAGTATTGTTGTGGTTTAGGCCTAAGTGGCCACCACCAGGACAAGTAGCATCTTAGTAAGATCTTAAAAGAGGTACAGAGGAAGGATCCATTGCAGATGGGAAGTCAAATGGGATGCAACATGGTTTTGCTGGCAGAAATATCAAGACTAATGTCTCTGGTGCAGCAGTGGAGTTGTTGAGTAAGAGGTGCAACTGACCTAGCTGGGTTGAAGGAAAGCCTTTGATAGTGCCTTTCAAAAAATTATTCCACTGGCTTGGAAAACGAGGAGTTATGTAAAGTCTCAGGCAGACCAGTGTTTTAGCTAGAAAGCAGGCTGTGTTGAAGAGGTGTCATGGATGGAGGGAGCTGTTGGTTGTGGTCTGCGGTGTCGGCTCTTGGCTCCAGTCCTGGGCTTGACACTTTAGCTGGTTTTAGTTTTCTTGCTGGAAGGTAGAAGTCCGTAGCTATGGTTTTTGGCTGATTGAGTTGGGTGGGGTGGTGCTCGTAACGAGATCAGGTCACGCTACAGGAAGGAGTGATAGACAGGCCTGCAATCACAAGTCAAAAGATCACTTTGGCATAACAAGTTACCGCCCACCAGGTGGGAGCTGTAGACAAAGACACATACAGCTTTAACTGGAAAGCGCTGGGAAAGTGCGTGTTTTCCTTTACTGCGGTTCAGCTGATAGACGGCAACTTGTAACTTTGCAATAAAACAATTGCTTTTGATCTAATGCCCTTATCTTTAGAGGACCTTGTGGACTGAAGCGATAAGAATGGGATGATGTTTGATTCTAGGTGCAAAGGCTAGTAAAAAAAAGGGAGTAGTGACAAACATTTTCTTCTATGCAGGTGGCTACAGGAAAGAGGGGGCTGGTTATATTGGTTGATGCAAGGACATTTCTGTGTTCCTGATGGGCTTGATTATAAAAAAAGCTATGGTGATGCAAAGAAGAATAGGGAGAATGCTTTAGATAATGTCAAAGCCATATCAGTGGGACCTTCTGCTGCATGTTTCTTGTCCGCTGATCTCATTTGCCAGAGAGATGAGCTGGAGCAAGCATAGAGGAGAGAGGCTCTGCTTTTCCCTGGCTACTTTACCCAAGCCTGGGTTGGGGGATTAAAAGCCTTTGGCTTGTTTTATCCTAGAAATATGAAAAATTAGAGAGGGTGTTTTCTTTCTGATAAACATCAGGGTGGAGAAGCTGTTTGAGTTAAAGGACAAGGCTGAAACAAGACCAAAGCCATAAATGATCTACAAATGCCTTGGCAGTATCCTTGATCTTGCCTGTTCTCTTCCAGCAGATCGTTGGTTGGGTTTTTTTTTTTCCTCCTGTGGCTCTTGGCCAGAAGTACTGAAGGTTTCACATACATTATGGACTGTTAAACATGGTGTATAATGCAGGAATAAAAAGCTGAACTAAGAAGGAAAGTTTTCTGCTCTAATACATAGCAAAGTGTAGGTCTTTGTGCCTTTTTCCTCCCTTGTGGCCTTATGTTGTGATTTCTGTTTGTAAAAGCTTTCTGTTTGATTAATTTAACTGTGTGTGGGGAAAACAGTTCTAGGTACAAACTAATCGCTACTGGCAGAGTTAGCAAGTGGCAGATTGGTGGGGAGAAGAGGAATGAGTAAAGAATGTTTCTGCAGAATTTTGCTAATGTGATAGAAAAGAGGAAAAATTGAGGTTGGGTGCCTGAGCAACCAGCTGTGGCTCCAAGTAGTTTTTTCCAAGACTCGGCTTGAAAGTAAAGGTCTCTCAGCTCTCCAAGACTTTTTTACTTCATTTATTAACCATAAATCAGACCCTTCAGCACTGTGGTTAAAATGTTGAACTGCTTTGGTTTGATGGATGTGATACTAGTGCTTTTAATGTTCGTGTTTAAAAGTGCCTTCAGGGATTTTGTTAATTTGTTTTTTCTCTGCCATCACGAAGAGTCAAAACTTATCAATAGTAAAGACTTTTAGTGTTTGTTCTTAATTCTGGGACATCAGGAGCTGATACTTCCAATTTTCCTGGTAGTTCAAAGGCTGAGGATAGGAGGGATTTTAACCCTTTCAGCATTTTCTTTCAAGTGTTGTGTTGCTGCACACAACTTTTGTCATGTGGCAACACTTTGAGAGGACTAAAGTGCTGATATAAGTGTTGGGGAGGAACTGTGCATATCTAATGCTGGTTAAATTTCATTTCCAGGTGATGGAATACGAGAACAGGATCAGAGCCTACTCCACACCGGACAAAATCTTCAGATACTTTGCTACTTTGAAAGTCATAAATGAGCATGGTGAATCAGAGGTTTTTATGACACCGCAGGATTTTGTGAGATCGATAACACCTAATGAAAAACAACCGGAAAGTAAGTGATGTGTACGTAGTAGTTGGAGAAACTAATATAGTGGAGGGGAATAAATTCTCCAGTCTCTGCTTACCTGATCTTTAAATTTCCCATCAAAGAGTTATGTCGTCGGGTTATTGTCTGTCTTGTTATGTTGAGAGGTATGGCACACGTCGTGTTTTCAGCCTATACGTTACGGCAATGTGACGATGTGCAGAAGGATAATGGAGATATAATGAATGCAGGGGTGAGGCAGAAAGCTACCAGTGCAGCCACATGGGAGCCACGCTCATCTCTCCAGCAGAGCCTGCAGCATGTCCATGCCGGCTTGAACTCGGCTGACTGGCAGCAGTGTGGTGCTGCCAAATAACGGGGATCATTCAGGTTCGGAAGTGTTGGTTGCATTATGCTGCTTGAGAGGTTTGAACCCAGGATTGGCAGGGCTAGAAAGAATCTCCTAAAGCTATCTCTTCCATCTTCGTGCTCCAAACCCAAAATTAGCCTAATCCCTTCCATGTTGCCTGAAGCGCTGTTGCAGTAGATCTCGTTGGTGTGAGCCCTTGAAGAGCAGATGAGATGACTTTCTTGCATGTTTAATAGTGAAAGATTACCTTCAACGGAAACATCTTAAGAACTGTTCATAAACCTACAAAAGAGGTTGCTTTGGCAAGGAAAACCTTAGCAATAAAGTGGTCCAGGCAGCCCCCTGTGCCCAGCTGAGCTGTGATGCTGCTGGCCAGAGTGGGGCTCATCTTCATGGGCTTCAGTTTCCCTGAAGATTGCAGGGAAGCACATCAGCTGTGCTATCTGCGGGGGTTTAGCAGGCAACACGTGGGAGAGTAGATACTGTTTTTTTTGGTCTGGAAAGCTGTGTTCTGAGCATTTGGTAAAAGACTGTTTTTTGTGGGGTGGCAGGAGGACTTTACCAGTCGTCTTTTTGGAGGAGATCTGTGTTTTGAGTGAGACAAGGGAAATCAGATTTCTTGGTTTCCCCCAGTGTATCTCAAAGAATGAAACAGGCTTTTCTCAAGTTAAAACTCCTCTTCTCTCTGCAGACGTTAAGGAAGAACCTCAGCCCCCAAATTTTAACTTTTTGAGAGTGGGGTTTATGTACAAACTATGAAATTGTTTTGATACCTTACATGACAGTTGCTAAATAAATACCATGTACGCTTGTGTTTAGAAAACAACAATATGAAGTGTGTGCTGGAGGGAATTATTTTTAATTCTGGCATTAGTGTTAAGCATGTTGGTGAACTGATATCTAGATTTTCATCAAATCCTGAAAATGGCTGTAGTTTTCATCTGAATTACATGGTTTCATCTTCAGTGAAGAAGTAGTTTGAGCAACAAACAGAAGTTGGTGTTGATAGATGCTGAAATGGTGTGTTACTAGCTTGTCTATCTAAAGCTTGAATTGGTGCTTTGAAAAGCAGTAGCACCTGGTGGAGTGCGAGTCTTCCTATGCAAGTCATTTTTTTTTTTTTTCTTTCTGTCAGCCAGCTAAGAATAGAAAACATCCTATGTTTAAGAAATCTGATTCTCTTTTATTTCTTCCATGTAATATATGTGCTCGGTGTGTTTTAAAGTATGCACAGAAAATAGGTGGAAAAGTGCTCAGAAAACACCTACTTCAGAGACAAGCGAAGGTGACTAATGGGGAATAATTTGTCAGTCTTAACCACTAACTTTCCATTGTAACTATTATTATCCTGGCTAGGTGAGCAGCTTAAATGGTCCCCGTGAAGCCTGTTGTGCCTTTAAATGCCTACAAATGCTGCCACTCAGTGACACAAAGCAGTCTGTAAGGGAAAAAAATTGCCTTAGTGATCCTTACAGGTGCTCTTGGAAAGTGGAATGAGATGGAAATTGAGCTTTGGCTGCCCATCAGCAGGCAAAGCAGGAGCATGTGCATCTGACACTTGTTGGTTTGAAAAATCTGTCTTGAGGACTGTTACTGTCATGGACTTGCTTCTAGACGAAGGTGCTGCTACGATGGTTGTTCCTTACGAGCGCTGTCCATCATGACGATCGTGGTAAATGGTTTTTTTAATACATAATGAACAGTAGAACAGTAAAACACTTAATGCTACAGTAAAGTCAAACCAGCCATAACCTTGTTCCCAAATGTTTTAAAAGCTGGTAGTAAAAAAGAAAAAAAAGAAGATAGGTCTGATTGTAAGACCAGAAGTCAAAGACAAAGACTGCTACCTGCCGGCTGGTTTATTTCTGTACTTGACATCTGTTTGGTACTTCTGACTCATAGGATAATCTAGATGATAATTAGTAAGGAAATGCCGAGGCTTCTTTCTCCCTTAGTCATGACTTGGGTGTGCCCTCCGCCTGGTGCTGGACCATCCCACCTTCATCCCAAGGCACAACTTCAGGCAGTGACGTAGCTGGAGCACTCCTTGGAAATGTCATTCAGGTTGTGACATAGCCTGCTGTAATCGTTCTAGCTAGGTAGGTTAATGCCTGAACTGAATTACAGATTACTTTCTGCAGTCCCACTGACCCCAAGGTTTTCTGTGAGTGGTGTTTGTTGGTAGGTTTGTGCGGTGAAGCAGTCACCTTCTGGTCCTGTGAATTAATACGGTCCTGCATAAGCAGTCCAGGGTGTGAGGAGAGCAGGGGATACTCTGTATGCTCAAGCTGCCAGTTGTAATTTCAGCGAGTAACTTTTTTAATGTGTCTGCTATTTTACGGAGAGAAGATACTGTGGAATGTAAGTGCTACAGAGTGATGAGGTATCAGAGTCCCTGTTGTACTTACCTCACAGTACATTAGTAGTTTAAAAGTATCCTATGCCTGATTCATTTTTATGGATTATGTAAGGGAAAGTTGGATTTATTGTCAGTAAAGTGTCAACTTAATTCTAGACTGTGTTTTGCTTGCTTGGGGAAAATGAATGCCAATTCATTAGCTCCTGTAGATTGCTTTCTCTTAATAGTTCAGTAAAACTTTCTGCTGTAGCTTTCCCAAGTAGACAAGATGTGCTTGAGGTGTGACACGTTCTTCCTAAGCTTGGAAGTGTCTGTCAGAGTAAGCCAAAGAATTGCATTAAACTTGGAAGCTGCTTTAAAAAAGAAAAAAAAAAACCAAACATTCTTTATATGCTGTCTGGAAAGTCCAAGCGCCAACAGAAGCGTGGGTAGTGATAGCTGCTCCCTGAGTCCTGTGTTGTTTTTTTTCCTCCCACATTCTCTGGTACCCAAGAGGTCACTCAGTTCCAAGCCTGGATGAGCACGGATGGTTGTTTCATATCTGGCGCTTGCTTGGTACCCCAGCCCCAAAACAGCTGAAAATACAACAATCTCAGGTGGGAAGGGTAAGGTTTTGCAAAAAAAAAAACCAAACCAAAACACAACAACAACAAAAAAAAAAAACAAAACAAAACAAAACAAAAAACAACAACAAAAAAAAACCCCAAACATTTTAGATGCTGCAGCTCTTCAGTGACAGCATGGGCTTTTGCGGAAAAAGGTGTATGAAGCCAGTGACACTTCACAGGAGCCATAACCGTGCCTGACACTTGCAGGTTGTTGCTGGTATGTTCTCTGTAGTCCTTACATAGCTGTTGGCCTGCATGAATGTTTCCAAGTGCTTGGACCTGCTTGGTGGTGGCCTGCCCAGTCCTCTTCCATTTCCTAATCTCTGAGTTCCCTCAATTTCACCAACTTTCTCTGTTTCCGTTCTGCGTTCATCATTTTCTTGGGGAAAGTGAGTGTGTACTGTGGGGCATACTGGACTAAAAAGGAGAGCTGTGACTTACTAAGCCAGTACCGGGGTGGTTTTTTTGGTCTTTGCAATAAGGATTAAAAGAAGTAAAAAACGCTTCATATCTAATCATAGCACGCTGTAATGAAGAGCAGTTATACCCAAACCAGTCTGTTCTTCCACCCTTGTGTTTATCTCCCTGGTTAACCCAAGCTTCTGCCGCGTGAAAGATGCCTTTCAAGATCCACCACGCTCTTCAGCAGCTCAAATATCTGAAGTCTTGGAAATGCCCTGGAAGGTTTTTCTTTCTTTTTTGTCTGCAAGAAACCATGAACATGCTGTTGAAGCTCAGCCAGAGGCAGTAGCTGTGCCTCTGCAGCCTCTGCGCACAGGACTGTGTTGGAGGAGAGGAGCTGTGAAGGACAAAGCCCATGTCTGGTGACTTGATCAACTGTGTAGCTTGATTCCAGGCTTTGAAATGGTTTGTTTTTCATGTTTGGACTTCACGAGCAGCTGAGCACAAGCTGGCTTCTGGATTGTTGCAATGACTGAGTGATTATTTGCTATTTTGAGTTAAGTTTGTAAAATGCTGAGCTGATCTTCTGCCGAACCAGTAGTCAGGAGGCCTGACAAGCGCTCACCTGGTCTGGTGGGGAGGGGGAGGACTCCCTAGGCTTGTACAGATCCCTAAACTTGTGCAAAGTGTTCAACTGGGATATTTAAGACCCAGAAGGAAACTAGAGATGCTGAATTTGCCTTCTGGTTTGTTAATAGGGACTTAACTTCTGTGTTCTCTCCCAAATACATCTGCTGGAGAGGCCTTCAGGGAAAGGGTGTGAGTAAGAGGGGGAGGTAATTTGGTGGTTATCTTCCTGAACCAGGAGGGTGAATAGATGTGGGGTTTTTATTCTGTGAAAATATAATTCCTAGGCAAGGACCATCTTTGAGCCTGTCGTGCCTGATACGAGACCCCAGGAACCTAGCCAAGGAGGAGCAAGCGAGAGGTGCATTTACATGCATGCTTATATGATGGTCATGAGAAGAAACACATAATTAGGGCTTCCAGTATGGATTAGGGGGTGGTATGGCTGATCTGTTGTCTTATGAATGCACATCTCATAGACTAATTTGCCCATTGGAGGTGGGGGGTGATAGATGAGAGCATAGTTCATTGGACAAAATAGTTCTGGACTTTAACACAAACCTGAGAGTGTTGCCCCCTGAGAAATCTCAGGCAGCTCACTGTTTGCTTGCAGATTGCATTTTAAATTCAAGGGAAAATACTTGTACAAGTATTTTCCCTTGAAAAGGGTTACAGCTCTGGAGGGGAAAACTTGGTCCAGCATTTTCTCCTCCTATAACGTAGCATGTTCATGCATGGTTAGCAGGCTCTTCAGTCTTGGTAATTAGCCCTTTTGCTCATCTACTTGAAAGAAAAAGAGTCGATGTTATATATCAAGCAATGGGAGAGGAAAAGCAGATGAGTAAATGTTACCCAAATAATGTGAAAAATCTGACAAGGGAAGGACCGGAAGAAGTTGAAAAGGTTTTTCTATCAGTGGAAAACTGCTGGCATCCCAGTGGAAATCACAATGGTTTCTAATTGATCTCAACTGTGTTCTTGGCATAATACAATTGTTCTTCTGGAAGCCTGTTTGTTAAATTATTTTTTTTTTTAATTGCAATCTATCACCTGCTGCCCATGGCTTTTCTTTTTTTACAGGATAACATGAAGAGCTTAGTAATTGTTTAGATATTTATCAAGTGTACTAATTAGCTAGCTTTGAGTGAATGTGTGGCATGTATGTTTTTGTTAATATAAATATAATAAGCATTTGACTTTAGATTTGATTAGAGCTGAACAAGAGTAACAGCAGGTTATTCTGTGGGTTTTTTTTTTCCTTTACATAAATAATTCCTCCTCCATTAAAACATCCCCATCAGCCCAAAAAGAAAGAAGTAAACAGAGAATATGGTTCTCCTGTTGCACACCCTCTTTTCCCCATTGTGGCAGGCAGGGAGTGTAAGTCATTTTGGTTTACTTTGAAACAGTTTTTCTTTTAAAGTGCTGTGAAGGTACCATCACATGAATAAGAATGGGGGCCTTTATTCTTAGTATTGGTAAGGTAGTGCTGTCAGTCTAATCTGAAATAACACTTACAGTGATGCCACTTGTTTAGCTACTCCCTGGCAGTGCTGCTGTTTCTTTTGGTCCTGCTTTAGGTGGTATCAGAATATGTAGGAGTAATACGTAGTGGTCCTTAAAGATTAAAAGTAAACTAGCTATGGCAAGCAAATTTAGAAGTGGTTGCAGGTCCTCATTGGTGCTGCTGAAGGTGGTGCGGAACCCTTGACTGGGTGAGCAAAAGGGGCTTTGATAATCCAGATGTGTAGTAAAAGGTGAGGTGTTGTACAGTGTTTCATGTAAATAAAAGGCATATTCTGGGGCAGGTCATGGTGAAAGCTCTGGGTTTGTTTGAGCAGAAGCAAGCACTGAAGTCCAGGTGCTCTGGGTGGTCGCTCCGCAATCTGGATTAGCTGTGGTGCACATCACACTGCCTTTTGGTCCCAGGGAGGCTTTGTGAAGCAGCCAGATACCCTCCTGAAATGATTTCTGGACTTCACTGCTGGCTCTTTTGGAGGAAATCCTTTAATCCGTTTCTGGGAGAATGGTATTTCAGCCCCTGCTTTTCAGTGAAAGGTGGAAAAGCTCTTTTTTACTGTTAAACATGCCTGTTAGCTTGTGTTCCTGCAGCTTGTCAGCAGTAGCCCAGCCGGGGGATATTTGTTTTATGTGTATCACTTACAGACGATCCTGCGGTAGCTTTAACTTAGCACGCTGCCTTTTGAATTAACAGAGATGTAATAACTAACATTCTTTCCTTTTCTTGTTCAGATGTGATTGTCCTCGTTCATGCAGCGTTTCCATTAGCTCTCCAGCCTACGCAAACGCTATTCCTATTGTAAAGTCTCGGCGGAAAAGCCTTTTGGGTTCTTTTTATGTAATGTAAAGAAAGAACTACACAGGCATCAGGCAGCCTCTTGTTTCTTGGTTTCCTTTTGTCAACTTTTAATCTTAAGACTTGTGAGAAAACATGTAGCTAAGTCCATAAAAAAAAAATAAACTGTATTGGAAAAAGAAAAATATATCGAGTAATACTGTATGCCTTGAACATATAAATGCTCTTTTTCAGGTTTTGAATTAGCTTATTCTGTTGAGAGCTATTGTAAATGGAATTTTATAGAGGGACTTAAATGCGCAGCTTAGTTAATGCAGCAGAGCAGAGGGGATATGGTTGCGCGTGGCTGGGGGGTGAGCATAAAACACTGATGTGAACCAATATGCTTGTGCTTGCAGTAGGTAATGCTGTCTTCCAGGGCATGCTGATACAGTGACATGAAAAAAGGCAGCAGCAGAAGGGACAAATTTTTCTGCTGCATTTTCATATAAATGTCTCTGCCTCATCTGCGAGATACGTGTAAACCAAGATTATATATTTGCACCTCGTCAAATGTGATTGTGTTGAAGGAGACCGACATGTTATAGGTAATGATAACTACATTTATGTAACTGCTATGGTGTTGTAAGAAGTTTCTTCAGCAAATAATGAAATGCTCAGAGCTCTTAAGCTTGAGGACAGACCTGGCAGCTTCTACGCCTGCCAAGAGGGTTTGGATGCCATTACAGAAAAGCTGTATGTAAGTCAAGGTCCATCATTCTGTCCCTTGCAGGAATAGTCTTAGGTTACCTGGATGCCTTGTTTTTCCATGTCTTTTCATTACATGACATAGCAATCAAGGAAACACATGGAAAGAAGCATCTTTGTGCTTAGGTGAATGAGGCTGGACCATACCCTGGTCTGGAGGCAAACGACCCTGTGTTCAAAACTCCAGTGTACTTTTCTTTTGCTGACTCCATCATCATTGTAAGGTATTGCTGTTAACTCTAGTGGGGCTTTTTAGTGTCCTCCAGTCATACCCCCCACTGCCTCCCCTTTTGCCCAGCTCATGTTACACAAAGGTTGTAATACTGGCCTTTAGTATAGGTAGGGGTATTCTGCCTTTTTAGGTGTTGTTTGGCTGTTCTTAATAACTTTTCTATATGTACATAGAGACTTATATAATTATTTATTTTATAAATGTTACCTATATTTAGAAATACAGATGATATTTATTTTTTATATATAAAAAGAAAACAGTTGTTAGTTCATCTTTTCTTGCTGTTCATCTGCACGAGCATCCATTCGTTTGAAACCTTTGCTTTCCTACTAGTAGTGTCCAGCTGAGAGCGGGGGGCGGGGAATTAAGACATACTTTCACTTGCTATTTTTAACCCGTGTCCTTTTTTAGCATTCCATGAGTGCATGTGTAACGTCGGGCTGTCGGGGATATGTCATCACTATTCCCTGGAACGGGAACAGGAGGTGTGCTTGAGAAATGGCTTTATTACAACACATGGACTTAGCAATCAGCATCCAGACAGAGGGTCAGGGCCAAGCTCCGACCAGATAAGATGTCTGTGGTTAAATAAGCACATTTATTAAATGAATCCTGTCTCTAAACGTGACAATACCTACTGTATTGCATTTATACCCACAACTTCAAGGAGGACAGGATTCAGAAGATGATAAAAGCCTGAAAATGTCTATGAATATGCAATTTTCACTCTATTGTCAGGCGCACAAAATATCAAGAAGGTGCTTTCTGGCTTGAATATTCACAAATCCAGAAAGCCCTCTGACAATTGCCTTGACCTCTGAAATTGGTGATGGAGGAGTTCTTGCTGCTTTGGTTCAGAAAGGTCAAGAAGGTCACCCTGGAGTGATGAATAAGTCCATTTTCTGCACCGTAACCGTTGTGAACCTTTCTGGTAGACGGGAAGGATTTTATCATCCTCCTTCACAAGCAGGTGACACAGCAGGTGCGGGAGAGGTTTTATTTTGTTTTTTCCAGCTTTTTTCTAATTTGAATTGAAATGAGGATGTGCTAATTATCATAAACAGTGGCGGAAAATGCATGGGTCATAGCTCTACCGAGGGGTTTTATTCTTCAGAGAACTGAAAATCGGCCTGTGCTCTCCCAAATTACTGGAAGGGCTCGGTTTGAGTTCTGCTTAATCTCCTCTCAGGGTGCGTCTTCCCGATTTTTGGATGGCAAAGCTCAGATAATTAATCTTCCTGAATATTTTTGTCATCTTGCTTATATGTGCATTCATAAGTGTACATACGGCCTGCCGGGCATTGGGAATTAGATTGAGAGCTCTGTGCCTTAACTCTGCAAATGCTGGGATTTTTTTCCTCTCTTCAAGACAGAAAAAACTCTGTGATCATATGAGAAATTGAATTTACTAGTATAAATAACCCCCTTTCCCTGCCTTTGTCCAAAATGCCCTTCTAGCTAAAGCGCTCACCTTCTTACAAATGCAGCTACAACTTATCTCTTTTGAAATCTATTTACGAGCAATTTTATTCTAAAATAGGAACAAGTTTTGGGTTTATTTGGGGATATCCCAATTAATTATGGGAACAATTCTTTGTTTTCCCATTTGTGAGCCATTCGAAAGGTGTTATTAAAAACAATAAGAGTTTTATGATCATGCATTTACATGGGGCATCATGGGTGAAATGTTTGCTTGGTAATACTGCAGAAATCTGCTTTGGGGTGGGTATTTCAGACTCTTGAGAGATGTGGGGAGCTGTGCTCCTGTTGTCCTCGCTAGAAGGAGGTTTTCTTTGATGCCATGAGTTTGTCTTTCGTCATCAAAATGCAAAGTACAAAATGCACGAAGCCAAAAAAAATTCCCTTCTCTGTCCTTATACTTGCAACTGATGTTATTCAGACAGTACATTTTATTTTCTAATCCACACTCAAACAGGAAATCCAAGAAATGCTTACTTTTATACGCTAAGAGCATTTTTTTTAAAGGATCTATTTTTTTTTCTTTTCTCTTTCAGACTTGGGCCTGGATCAGTTTATAGTGAAACGCTATGATGGGAAGGTGAGCACATTAGACTATTAAGTGTATATATTATTCAATGGCTTTTTTTAACCTAGAGTCCTTTAGTTATTACCTGCATGTGGGTACAAGTTAAATGAAGTATTTAAAGTACTCTCTCCTGAGCGTTTTGTTGTTTAGTAGCATTGCAGTGCTTTTTATGTAATGACAATGAAGGAGAAAAAGATTTTTTTTTTTTTTAAGGGGTCTTATTTTAATGCTTACGGACAAAATACTGCTGCCTCTTATATACTGTTAGGCCAGGAAATTATAGGTTGTAATCACATTTCCTTGCTGCTTCTTTATGACTGTATGAGAGCCCCACAAATTAATGCTGTTTCAGGGGAAACTCACTTGACCTTTCCCTTCCAGACTCATCTCCAGATTGGTAAAGGAAAGAGACACTCTTGTGACTTTTATCTGCATCCCCAGCACGTTTTTCCACCCCATCAAATACTCTTACTTCGCTCCCCTTTTGAACCCTAGGTCCTTCCTACAGCGGTCCATGACCGTTCTGGATGTTTGTGGTGTCATGATACGTGTCGGTAAAATGTTGAGGATGCTCTGATCTAGTTTTGTGCGCCTGCGTAAGTGGAGCCACGTAGCAATTATGCAAATCAGAGACCAGATTAACCACACCGTAAATCCCATTGGTGTGGAGGAATACAATAAAGGCAGCTCTGTCCCTAGGACTAGCAGCTCATATTGACTTCTTGATGCAGATGACTGCAGGTTAGTTAATTTTCCATCATATCACACATAGCGGTACTCCAGCTTTTAGCAATATTTTCATTTCATCTGCATCATCTGAAAGTAAAGCTTCTTTTTTTTCCAAAGGGAAGTCAGCATCTGATGTCTTCATTGCTGAGCGATGTACCTGACACGTATGTCAGGCATTTCCAGAAAGCCTTGAAGCTGGAAAAAATGCATTTAAAACTTTATATAAACACAGCGTGGGCTGAACACGTGCGGTTCCCTGTCTTGTTTTGTGTCTAGTAGGGAAAGGTAAAGACAGAAGGTGATCAAATACCTGGGGTCCCCATCATCAGCAGTGTACAAGTGTTCTGGTTACCCAGGCAGCAGAGCAAGATTTTGCTTGAAAACAGACAGTTGGAAGGTATTATTTTGGCATTTAGTTCTGAAGCGTAAAACTACAAAGCGTGTTGTGAATGCTTGTTTTCTTCTCCCGCTGCCACAAACCCAATGTCTGCTTTTCACGGTTTAAAAAAAAAAAACCTAAACAAAAAAAGTACATATATATTCTTTGCAAAATATCAAATGTTTCTCCTTCTGGCTTATGACAGTCTATTTTGCATCTGCTCACTTTCATTGTTTTATCGTGTCAAGCTATCACACTCATCCCTGAGGCTTTACATAAACAAGATTTGTTTGTAGGGAAGAAATGCTGAATCCCAGACTATTTTTCTTCTAATCGTTCCTCTGTTCCTGAGCACTCTGCAGCCGGTTCCTATCACATTGGATAAAAGATCCAAAGGCAAACCCTTTGCTGAACTCAACTTTCCGTTCCTCAGCACTGAGGGCTTGAATTGCAATGCTTTTGGATGTGATGGACACGGTCGCCACACAGAAGTGTTGAAAACCCACAGTCGATGTTTGAAGTACCATGCTCGACTGTGCGTCATCATCCACGCTCTTCGGATCTTGCCATTCAGCGTGGTGAACATCTGTGCTGGCTGAAGAGTGGAGAACAGAGAGCCTTTGCCTTTGCCTTACGGGCTAACCACCGTTTGCTCTGACCTGTAGCAGAGTGAAATTGCTTTTTATATAACTTACAGATGTTGGTGCTGCACTTGGATGTCTGTGTGCTGTGTTTGGGTAGTCTGAAAGCGAGGCAGCAGATTTAGGGTACTGCAATGGACTTTTCTTTATTGTTACTTTCTCCTGGGACCTATTTTTTCCACAGTCTAATAACACCCTAGAAGCAGTTTGCTCTGTCAAAAATGAAGAAATAGAGGCTCTTGTTTGCTTGGCTGTCTGCCTAAAGACACCTTGGGACTGGCTAAATCTGGCTGTGGCTATTAGTGGTGATGTCCAGGTGAGAGGATAATTTGGGGAGAGTATAAAATAGGTTGGTCTTGGCTCTCTGTTGGTAATGAAAGAAGCTTACAGTAGATTGATCTGTCTGATAGCATCTTGTTCTCACTTTATTGCTTGCTTTGAGTTTCCGTTTAAAAAACAATGCTGTCTTTATTCAGTCCAGCACCGACTTAGGTGCTGCAGAGCTGACCTTAATCATTCGAGTTTCACTTGCATAGTAACACCTGTGGGATAAAACCCTTTTCCATCTCTTCCTCCTTGGCTGTTTCCAAGTACAGATTCCTCTTGGGTTATCAAAGCATCTTCTACCTGGAGACGACTTTCTGGTGCTTTCCCTTTGTGTGTTGGCAGAGCTGATGAGCTCAAGCAGGAGGGTGAAAGGTCCGTCATTCCCTTAAGCATCCTTATGAATATCGCACAGAGGTAATGGGACTTGGGGTACAGGCTCAAAAAGCAATAGGCCTATTCCCTCAAAATTTCCTGTTCATTTTTAAGGTGAAAGGAGTTTGTGAGCAGTCAGACACAAACAAGCTGTGGTATTGAGAAGTACCGACAATCTGGAGGCTAGATCCTGGCTGAAAAGTAGAAAAGAGAACTAATTTTAGTTCCAAGCAAAGATGTATTACCCAAGGTTGCAGGCAAGTAATAATTTAGAAGGAGATTCAGTTAAAAGAATAGAACCAGCTGTGCAGTCAGTTGTGTTTTAATTACATATTACAGGACAGTGTTTAAAGTATCGGTGTGAATTTTGGGCATGTATGTTTGAGATTTAAATGCAGCAGCGTTAGTAAGCAGATGTATGAGCTGCTCTTTTCACAGAACGAATTTTATTTACATAAAACTACCATCAAAACAGCTAATTGGCTGTCGTGTGGTGACTGGGACTGGTTTTGCAAAGGATTTTCTGGAGTGATGTGCCTCTATATTGTAATTGTGTCGGGTTTCTGAAGCATCGTGCTGTGCATGTGATTGAATGTTATGGTGAGAAGACAATACTCGCTTTTTTCCCCTCTTCCTGCCCCTTCTTCTTCCTAGCGATAATTTAAAGAGTTGGAGAGGGAGGTAAATGTTACTGCCTCATTAATGGGAACAATGCTACTGTAATTTGAGCCTAAATGCTTTTTCTTCACTCATTGAGAGACCAAAAACCCTGGAGACGTTAATCCAGCAAAAAACCCTTGGTTTGCCAACATGAACTCATACTTTTCTTTGACCTGCTGTTGGGCTGAGCATGTAGGGAGGCAACTCTGTCCCTGGCTCCATTTTTGTCTTAAGTGTGGTGGTTTCTCCTCCAGGGAAGCAAGCTCTGGAAAGCAGAGGAAAAGAGGCATTGATTACTATTCATTCAGACTGGGTAAAAAAAAAATTAGGCTTCAGACATTTCAGAGTGTTCATACTGAGCCCGAACAAAAGGCTGATGTGAGAATAGACACCATCCAACGTGTAGCTCAGGGTGCTGTGGCGTGAAGGCGTGAACACCACAACTGGTCGTCTGCTCAGTTTCCAGTGTCTCTTTCCTCCTCTAGCATTTTGCCTGTGGGAAGCAAAGGCTTTTTCAACCCATCTGCAAAACACTATGCTTGTTGGTGCTGCAGGAGAAATATCTCCTGGTGTCCCTCTTTTGTACTGCCGTCTTGAAAAGTGTCCCTCTGGTAAGGAGGAGTGAAGTCCTGTTTAATTTAAGGTGTGCTGTTCCACTGCTGCTTTGTGTTCATTAGGGCTTAAGAAAGAGCGCTTTTGAGAGCAACGTGGAGATGATCTTCCTGTGGCAGACTTTCAAACTGAGGCATTGTACCGTTTCATCGTTTTGCTTGCATCTTGCTTAGCAGGATGATAATGATGAATAAGCTCTCACTAAATAGAAGTTTATATCTTAGCACATGTAATGTGGCATAAGCTTCATTAATGTTATATAACTTGTAATACAGACTTTGTTTAAAACTTTTTTTCATGCCCCGTTTACTTGACTTTTTTTTTTTGTTTATGTATTAATGACTGACAAGCTTAATGTCTCAAAGGAGAAAAAAAAAAAAAAGAAAGCAATGCTGTTAGTGATGTTCTTTTAAAGCATGAGCTGCATATCCACGCTGTTCAGAGCAAAATCAGGCTCTGTCACCTGGGTCCTTTGGTGTGGTCCCTGTCTTGGTGAAGCAGCGAAGGGATGCTCCCCCTTGTGCCGCAGCTGAACTTTCAGCCCGGTGCAAAGGTGGGAGCAGAGGCAGAAAATGGACGTGGTGAGTGTGCAGCATAAATCTGTTTGTGCAGCTGGGTTATCATACCAAAGGTCAGATGTAGTGCTTTTAAGAGACCTCTAGCCTATTTAGGAAAAAAAAAAAAAAAAACAAAAACAACCACCACCCGAGATGGCTTATTAGTTTAATACAGAATGCAG
The DNA here is from genome assembly GCA_013398815.1 of Ibidorhyncha struthersii. NCBI lineage: Eukaryota > Metazoa > Chordata > Aves > Charadriiformes > Charadriidae > Ibidorhyncha > Ibidorhyncha struthersii. The sequence continues at coordinate 18,322 of VZSZ01003860.1, forward strand.
TTGGCTTGCTTTTTTTTTTCTCCTGTGGGGAAAATTTCTTGCTACTTCTTAAAACGAACAAAAGCCTTCAAGCTACCAGCAACAGCTTACCCTCCTGCTACCACTGCTGCAGTAAGTAATTACAGAGGCTTTCAGTGCCCTCTAATTAAATTTATAAATTAAGTATTTCCTGCCAGCATTTATATTTACATCTCTGAATGTTTGGGGGTGCCGTAGAGTAATGCAGAGCAATAGCAAAATGAAGGAAAAGGAAAATACTTCAGATGGTTTCTGTAAGGGCCAGTAAAAGGTCTGAAATTCACTTCCACTGTATAATGCAGGCTTGTATCATGGACCGGTACAATGATTAGCTTAGAGTTCACTTATCTGCCAAGGCCCTGTAACTGGAGGTGTGTGTCCGCTAAAGAAGAGTTGCTGGGAGTCAGCTCAGGAGGAAGATTTTTTGCTAGATGATTTAAAGAGCATCTCAGGAGCAGAGGAGAGAAAATGTACTCGGGAAGGATCCCTGTGGAAAGGACTGGAGGTAGATGGACCATCCTTTTCTGGTGGATTGAAGGATCTTGCTGCCAGGTTTGAAAAAGGAGCCTTTATTTATTAGCCTGAATTTCTGGGGTCATTTGCTTTGTGTATAAGCTAAGACTATAGAGTGTGAGACCTCCATGGAAGTGAAGTGGCATAAGCTGCCGTAGACCCAAGCTTGCAGCAAGTGAGACAAGCTCAAAGTTCTGCTGTCATTCAGGAGTCAAACATTGGATCAAAGCTCTGAGCTCCTGTGATGTTTAAGTGCCTCTGGAGCCTTCATTCAAAAGGAAGCAGTGCTAAATGATACCTTAAAAAAAGCAAGCTATTGTTATTCAGTAAACAGCAGTGTAAAGTGCATGTGCAGTTGATTTGCTGAGCCCATTAACTGAGAAGGATACTCAGTACCTTTTCTAGCTTAGATGCAATGAAAACAGGTGAGGAGTCCTTTAAAATCCAACTGTACGAGGTCCTGCCAATGTCTGTTGTAAGAGTCTTCGAAATAAATGAGTCCCCAGTGTCAGCAGTTTCAGCTGTTGTGTATAGCTAATGGCTTGCTTGGAGATACCTTGAGGCATTCAGCTATCCCGGACCATAATCCATGTAGAAATCTCTGTCTAATTTCTGATTTCCTGCTTTAAATTCCTTCATCTTCTGATCTTACTGCAGCTAGTTTTTTAGATACTAACCAGGAGGTATCTTCTTACATAGACAATAAACTTAGGCTCATCTATACAAAAGTTCCTCTGCTGTCCCCCAAAAGCGTTGCAATGAACTGGCAGGAGATAATTCTTGCCTGTGACCCTTTTTGGAAGCAAGCAGAGATGCAGTTTCTTCCAGATAATGAGCAAATCTGAGCTGAGCTGATGCAATTTTTCTCTTCATGACTTTCTTTGCTGACGCAACTCTCCATGTTTGTGGGTTTCTTTGCTTGCTAGCTTCCTCCTCCCAGCCAGACGTGGCCCTCCCATCTGCTTTGGTTAACAGTTTTGAGTTACTTCTGTGTTCCTCACTGCTTTTCCGTCTTCGCCGGGACCTGTGCGGACAATTCTTCTCTTGGCTTGTTTTTAATAAGACCAAATTTCATCAAAGAAAATACTTTAATTGCTTCTAACACAAGTAAACGCGTGGTGCGCAAACGTCCCTGTGGACACCTGGGTTGCTTTATGTCTAGGTACAGAACATGCTTCGTCCTTTCCTACCTCCTCTAACAAGTGTTGGTGGTGTATTTCAGTTTTGACAGGGCTCTACTGGCTGTTACCTTTTTGTACCGCTAATTCTGTTGCTTGTTTTCACAGGGCTCCTTTGGCAGGCACTACTAAACTGCTCTGGTTGCTTTATGTCCTTTTTTATTCTGATTTCTAGGTACTTGGCGGGTGTTTCTTCCAGCTACTAATATCTCTGATACTTGTGTCTTTATTCTAACTCTGGTTTTTTTTTTGGTGTAACCAAGCATTCCCTCATTTTCTTCCCTTTTCTAACCCTCTCCCCTTCCACCAGGATTTCTGGCAGGTACAAAGCAGACAGCATGTGCTTTGATTAGTTTGTGCTTCAGACCTCATAATATGCACTTTTCATGTAAAAGGGACAGTGTACGCTCACCCTTTCTCCCTGCTCCTTTAAATAATCCTAAGTCCTCTCCCTGATCCTCAGCCTAAAGGATTTATTTCAGAACACTTGAATTTGGCTTGTTAAGAGTACAGTCCTCAGGGTAACCGTTCATACATGGCTTTATTAACAGGGACATCTCTGAGCAAAGCTCAAATATGTATCTCCCTGTCCTCCTATTTTCACAGTGTCTTTTGAGGCTTCTGACTTATTTTACAGCTTGATGAGACTGCGATACAGCTGGCTTTGTTGGAAAATGGCATTTTCCACTCAAGGCCACGAAGTTAGTTTAATTCTGTGTGAAAGCACAGGCATCTCTCTGGCCAAATGCTGTGGGGAAACATCATCTATTTGAATGTGTGTAAGTTTGGGGGAGGTTACTTTTGCAAACTTCCTTGAATTTTTGAAGTTACAGAACTGTGTAGGGTGAACTATATTAAAGAATATTTTAGGAAGAAGGTATTTAGATGCTATAGTTCATAAGATGGTTTCTAGGAAAAGGAACTAGAAAGCAGAGGGAAGTTCATTCAGTATTAGTAAGTAAAGAGGGAAATGTACTCTGAATGCTTTGTTTGCCCCGGAGCTTTGATGTTAAGGAAATCCATAGGGGAAGTTAGCAGAAAATAAGCAGCTTGGTGACAGAGTGTCCTTAGTGGGTGTAGGCAGTCTTTAAATCAGAAAGTGGTTTATGGGATCATTTTTGGCTTTAATATCATTGATAGTTTTGCTGGCATTAGATTAATGCTTAATACTTAAGGGATACAAAACTGAGCTCTGAAAACTCTGTCCTTGGGTAACATGGAGTTAGTAGGGAGAAGGGGAGAGGGAAGGAGGATGGATTGAGCAGTGTGGGAGGGGATGTTTTAGGAGATGCTTGACCTCACTGACTACAGGAGGAGGGGAGGTCTGGATGGGAGAAGTAGGTGAAGAAGAAAGGAATGAGAGATTGGAAGGGAGTGGCAGGATTTTTAATTGTATCTTAATTCAGTTCCTTAAACCATTTGCAATCGTGATGACAATCTCTAATTACATGATTACATGTGGTTTTTCCCCAAATCTCTGGGTGATTAGTGCCAAGTGTATGGCCCCAACCTCATCATCTGAGCTGATGTTTAATACTTGCTTTCTATACAGAATTATTTTCCTCATGTACTTTCACACTGGAAGTTTTATCTAAGAAAATGAGCAGCGTGCATTATCAACGTAATGAGTTCATCTTGGTAATGTGGGCTGAGACGAGGGAAAGCAGTATCCCAATTTCCATCTGGAGACCTAAGCAGCCATTTAAATTCAAAGGTGTCAAAAGTCAACTCATTTTAGAAGCATGATTTGGGACATCAAGGACCTAATTTTAATTCTCCCCCATCAAATTTCCCTGACAAGTGCCACTGTGGTCCTACAGACTGTGATTTCATTACCCTGCGGAGGACTGAGACAGTGCAGCGGAGGGGAGCAGAAGTGTAGACTGTCCCTTTTCCGAGGCATTTCCTATTTGCTTTTCCAGCAGGGGTTTCTCCCTTGCATGAGTGGTTCTGCTGCCTGCCAAGGGTCGGGAAAGTCTGTGTCTTCTTTTTTTTTTCTTGGTCGTACAGAATGCTGGCCTTGCGTTTCAGGTGCCGTTTGTTTTAAAGGTGATGAATATTTACAGCCTTGCTGGAAGGAGGGAATGCAGATTTCTCTTTCCAGTCTCAGGAGACCACCTGTAGTAATAATTGCTGCCTAATTTTTGATTCTCTGTACACGTTCAAATTCAGAGGGAGAGAGCGTACAGAACAACTTCATCCATGTCCAGCTCTGTATTTTTCTCCACCTGTGTATATATACAGATAAAATAACCCCCAAATTGAAGGTTTTAAACTATTCATTAAAATATAGTCTTGAAAGGTCATAAGCTGCAGTATTTATCTGCCAACAGTAAATTCTAAGCATTTTCCTATGCTAACACTCACCCACTATGACTTGCTGTGCAGAATCTGTTTGCGTTTGCCTGTGTTAGTATGTAGACTTAGTAAATTATCTAAAGCCACTGGGAATTATACTGTGAATGTTTCCACTGCAAAAAGAGGTTTAAGAGTTTCAAAAAGTCCCTGTGCTGTTTCCATCACAACCTTAAAACACTTTTTTTTCTTATTTAGTGATACATAAAAAGTGATATAAAAAATCCTAGGTGGTGCGTCTAAAATTACTTATTTTGCATCCACATTATAAAGCTAGCTTTAAAAACTCGAAATCCCTCAATTCTCCCCCAGCTCCTTTTTTTGTCCTTGTTTCACAGTACGGAGGGACCTCTCTTACCTCTTTTTCCCTAAAGGGCTTTTTGAGCTGAAAGGCTCAATTTTCCAATCTGATTCTGAAAGCCTTTTTATTTCTTTATTTCAGTTTCCTTAATGTAGGTAGTGAGGTGCCAACATGTGTTGTCGTGGAATCTCTAAATACATGGCTTCAGTTCTTTAAAGTTTTTCTCTTCAAAAAAAAAAAAAAAAAGAGAGGAAAAAATTAAAGATCTTCCTCATTTCAGAGCCTCCAGTTCAGCATTTTGATGGAGACAGAGTTCAAAGCATTAATATTTTTAGTTACTGTAGCAGGCTGCACTGCCTGCAGTTTTCACTGATGTTTCTTAAGGGTTTTCCCTTATGCTATCTTGTGTGATAGACTAATACGGAGCATCTGCTGCAAGCACATTAGTCAGCAAGTGTCTCAGTATCTATTTCCTCAGATTTTAAACAGTCCTGCTTGGGAAGGAGCTGTAGTAGTCCGTGCCAGCATGATGCTGTCCTGCAGGCTCTGCTGGACCAGGCAAATAGGAGCCGCGTCTCCACGTGTTTAAATGTCGTGTAGCGCTAATGAGACGGCAGATGCTAGCTAATATTTTTAAAGATGTCAAACAATACACGTGGTAGGTGCTAAAGAGTGTTTAAAATGCACTAATTAAAAGGATTATCCAATAAATTTTATGACAGATTTTTTTCCCATCCTTAGAAGGATTCCTAATAGTTTTTTTATTTATAGGGGTGCTGCCTACTGATTTAAGCCCAAGGTATCAAGCCATGTGCGAGCAAGACTAATAGTGCATCATGTCTATGCATCCTGCTTAATGTTATGTGCACAAGTACTAACGTGGGGCTCTTTTCCTCTTGTTAGAGAGATTTCATTTGTAGAGACACACGTATCCCAAAGTTGCAGTAATATGGAGGGTCGTCTTTACCTTATAAAGCCAGAAAACTCAGAAGCAAGGAAAGAAATTGTCTCTATTAGGCGAACTTGTAACACAGATTTTTTTTTGAACGCTCCTGCTGTGGAAAAGAGAATATTTCTTTTTAACACTGCACATACAGCATTTTAACTTCTTTTCCTGTATGCCTACAGCTAACCATAAAAGAAATACATTAATAGGTGTCTTTTAAATGGCTTGCATAACTGAAGGTGGTCAGCTGGGACTGAAAGAGAATTGCTTTGCAGCAAGGTGACTTCACTGAAACACTCATGGTTTTCTATTTGCTTACACAATATTGGTAACCTTAAAGTATTTCTTTTAAAAAGGAACAAACTGAGTATGATGGCATTTGTCAATAAAAGATGGTTATGCTTCATCTAAAATTCCCTACTAATTTACAAAATTACTTTCTGGTTTCTGGAGAAATACTCATTATCTTGCATGCACTTTGATATTCATTTTGGTGTCGTTTTGGAAGGCATAAGTCACTGTGGAGTGGTCGCAAAAGGCTGATAAATTCCTGAAGCTTTGGTTCATATAAGTGCAAAGGTGATGTTGAAACATAAGTTATGTGAATAAACGTGTTGAAAGTGTATTTTCTCCTCCAGATTGAAACACAAACTGTCACCTCTAAGTGACTTACCAAGAATGTGTTCTTCCCAAAGTGACAAATTAAATGCTGCTCACTAAGTAGTTTCTGAAATGCAAAATGAAGTGGAGCTGCAAGGATTTAGCTGATAAGGCTTTTCTAAATGTGCGTTAGGAATGCAAAGCAAACACCAGCACCCCACCTTGCATCCATCTCTGTCTTTGCAGAGAAGGCAACCCTTAACTTGCAAAAAAAATACACCTTTTTTTTCAGATTTGCATAATTAAGTATTAATAACATGTTTCACTCTTCAGCCCTGGGAAAACAATTTTTAAAATTCAAAATAAAGGTAATATTTGGCAAGGAAGGGAAGGAATCAGTGTTTTTTTTTCCCCAAAAATCCTTTGTTACCTTGAAGCTGTCCCACGTACTTGGCTCGAGGGAGGCTCCAGTGGTAGATCAGTTTTGGGGTAGAATATGTCAAGTTTGTGATACATCTTTGGGTGCTTTGCTTGTTTGCAGCCAGCCCGTAACCCAAGTCATATGGCATGCAACTTGGTTTTCCACAGCACACGGATTTGGGGGAGGTTGGGCTCTGTTATTGATACGTTCAACCCATGTTCTGATGCTGTTTGTTGGGCTTGGAGCCCGATTTGGAAATGGCAAACCAAGCTTTGTATTTTGAAATGCAATTACATTATTATTTTTTCTGATGTGTTGTTGATGTCTGGTACTGTAAAATAATCTGCCTGAATGCCTGTAAAAAGTTTTATTCCACTAAGACTGGACTGGCAGCTTTTCACTGAACTTACATAGCCATGCTTGTGCTGAAAGCAATGGTACATTTGGATTTCTTTTTCTTTTTACACGTTAATTTGGATGTTTGCTCGTTTGTGTGCTTGTTTAATATGAATCTACTGCTTGATTAAAAAATACATCATACTTGTAAACTGTTTCCCGTGGCTTGCTCACTTGTGTATGCTCAGTTTTAAATGTTTTTTGGGTGTGCTGAATGGTCTTAATTACTCTGGTTTTGGGAATGGATTTAACATAGAAAAAAAATCTTAAATGGAAGGTATATGACTGTTTTAACTGAGCACTTTGAGAATTAACTTGTGCTCAGATACGAAAGTGTGTGAAATGTGAAAGTTGTCCTGAAATTGTGTGGGTAAATGATATGTCTCTAAAACAGGATAGAGGCTTCGAAAAAAATTTTTTTTTTTTTTTTTTCCTATCTTTTCTGATCCCGTGCATTGTCTTTATAGCTAGAAGGGATGGCAGAGTATGCTGGAAGGAAAGTAGGATGTGGAAAAGAAGCTCGAGGTGTATAGGCAGTAGTTTTAGATTTTAGTGAGGACTGATCTGGGGTTTCTCCACCTTGAACTTTGAGGCATCACAACAGTCCACTTTGTGCTTTGTAAAGTAGGTAGATTGATTTTATTTTTTTTATTTTATACTTTTTTTTTTCCTGGGGGTTATAATATAATTCTGTAGAATGCAATGTTTAATGGTAGGGAACAACCCTTGAGAAGGATGCTTTCAGCCTTCCCTGCAGTGGGGCGACCTTCCCACGTACTTTGTGGAAAGCTGTCAAACTCTTAGCTTCTCAGTGACCCAGAAGAAAAGAAATGGGAGAGTTGTGAATTTTTTTAAACTTCTGTCCTCCCAGTGCTGGGAGCCTGAAAATCTTATGGATCAGGTCAGTTTTTATTTTCTCCTATTAATATCAGTGGGAGGAAATCACTTTCCTGTTAGCTAAGACAGGCTGAGCACCGTAGTCACAGTATATGTTCCCCTTCCCCAGGTTTCTGATGAGTATGTGCTTGCTTAAAATAAATAAAATTTTTTACTTTGTTTGGTCAAAGTAAGATGCAAATGAGTAAATGCTTCTCCCTCCCATCTGTCTACGCCTTTGTATTTCAGAGAGCAACTAACTTAATATCTTTTTTTATTGTTAGTCTACGGATGTGGTTTCAGCTTATGAGGAATATTTTGAGATGTTTGATGCCGACTCTGAATTTTAAGTGCAGAAAAGAAACCCATAAAAATTAATAAACCAACCTCTGGAACTTTTGCATGGGATCCTTCAAGCAGGTGAAGTAGGATGCTAATAGCTAGTTTATGATAAACGCTGCTAAAGACAGGCAATCAGCAGAAGAGGCAATAAATCACATGAGCAGGTGAGATGCTGCTGGCAGCACTGCCGGCAGCAATCGCAGAAAACTGCTTTCTCCACAAATCCTGCCTTCAGTTTAAAGGAAAACCAGATATTGTTTATTTGTCCTTCACAAAAGCATCAGTGTAATTTTGCTTTGGATCCATCTCGATGGGAAGGGAAGCGAAAACATTTTTTTGCAGTAAATGATACTTCAGCCTGGTATCCCATAAGCACAAATAGCAGTTATCTTGCATGAAATGAATACCATTAGCGTGTTGTCTGTTGTCAGTGATTCGCCTCTTATTAAATTACTGATGCTCTCCAGATGGTAAAGACAGAGCTACTGGGAAGAGTTTTATTTGATCAATGGAGCTGAACTTTTTTCCCCTGAAAACTGTATTTTTTTGGTGATCTATATGATTATTTTTGTCTCTTTTCTTGTGGTTTCCGAGCCAGATACGGGTTAAATTTTCATCTAAATTATTAGCTGAGCTCATCCCCACTCTACAGTCACATGCAATGGTGAGTTCTCTCAAAACCTGAGGTGGATGAGAGACATCAGCTGTAGAGCGTGGGTCTGACTCGGAGAGGCTACATGCTAACTCTTGCTGGGATGTCTACTTAGGCTTCTTAGTGGCGCCCAGTCAAAGCAACCACCTGGTTGCTTCAAAACTTTCTTGCTCTTTGCAAGTCTAACCATTCAACTTGATGTTATGTTTTGCCTGCTTATTTTATTGTTGGTTAACCAGTTTTCTTTCCTTTATCTTGTATATGATGGGATCTCCGCTAGACAGAGGTAACGGTGGGGGACAGTTGTGTAGCTGGACCCTCGTGTGGTGGTGTTTGTCAGTGGTTTTCTCCTAAAAACCGTTCCTAAATTCAGCCATGCTATTCACCGTGCTTCCGTGCTTGCATGACCTGGTTTCTGTGGAATAACCTCATCCACGCCTACTCTCCTTTATATTAATTTCATTTTTCCTTTGTGTGTGCGTGTGCCTCCTCCTGCTGTGTTCTTAAAATGGGTCACCAGTGTGGATTTCCTAACAGTTTTATGGATCCTTTTCAGTCTTTGAAGGTTCTGCAGATCAAAGGGACTCAGATTTTTAGCTTAGCAAGGGATATGAGCTGATAAAACACACGTGGTATTTTTTCTTAAAACAAGATATTGCAAAAGAACTGGAGAAAGAGATTAAGATTGGTATCAATCCTGGTCCTCCTAGCAAGCTTGCTAAACACACTCCAGAATCCTGTGCTTCTGATAACTACGCATTTTTGATAACTTTGATCATACTTTATATTCATGTGAAATAGTTCTTTCTTGGCTACTGCTACAACAGAATATAACTAAAACGCTATTGGTGAAACATAATTTCCTTTTGGAATCCTATATTAAAAAAATTTGATTTTCCTAACGCTAATCAGTCAAAGATTCAGGCAATTTTAAGCAAAATTGATGTAGTTTTATTTAACTGTATTTCAGCTAGTCTAGACCAACTAATTAATATTGTGCAATTCGTTATCCCTCATTTGAGATGGGGAAGCACCGATCTTTGCAGAGAATTTCTGACAGATTTGAAGGCTGGAAAAGGTCCACTGAATATGAATAGAGATAGTAGGGGTGTGTGTACCTGGAACGGCTTGTTGGTGGTAAGGATATAAATAAAGCCTTCCATTTCTCTGTTTAATCGATTGCTTTATTTTCTCTTTTTGGGGTGTGGGTTGGATGAATAAATAGAAATTATCCCAGGAGCGAGAGAAGTTTGCTGATGAAGACAGCATATTTTATGCCCTTGGAGAATGTGGACTCATTTCTTTTTCCGACTACATCTTCCTCACGACGGTCCTTTCCAGTAAGTACAGTGGGCTTTTTTTTTCCTCTGCAATTACTGCTTTTTTTTTTTTAAATTGTGAAGGTTTACAAGCAATGAGTTTGCTATTGTTGTGTACATACATTTCACTAAAAGGAATTCTTGATTGCTTGAAACTCGAACTGAGTGAATGATTGCTATTGCTTCATCTGGTTTAGACTTAGCTTCCAGCGCTTCAGAAAGATAAGTAGATCGATGACTTCTGAAGATTTATTTCTCATCTTAAAATGTGTCAAATTTTTTAATGAGTCATTTGACCTGCTGTTCAACACTGTAAATGGAGACGTGTTCTTCAGTTGTGTTCATATGATATTCTTGTGTTTGGATGAATACTGCTTTCCAGCTCTTCACTGGTTACAAGACTGTTCACACTCTCTCCTCCAGCTGTATTTTCACTTGGGTAAGCTCAGGCCTGTGCATGATGTAATCCAATGAGGAGAGAAGCCGTTTACATTTCAACAAGTATCATTAGATACCTTCTGTCTTTTCACCCTGCTGCACTTGACTTGCATTTGTGATATTTCTGTGATCTGCTAATCTGTTCCAGCAAAGTCTTCTGTACTTGAAGTGCTGACACTTAAAAGTTTGCTTTGTTGGCAAGAAAGACTGAAACTGAAGCCTTTGGTCATGTCAAACGGCATTTCTAGACTTTCTTCATGGGGAAAGCAAGCTCAAAACCTCATTTGCAGAGCTTCTGTAGCCGCTTGGAAGGTGCTGCGTCACAAACAGGAAAGCCAACAGAAATTCCAGTTATTTTTCAACTCCATTAGAATGTGTCGGGTAACTGGTAACATGCCACTGTCAAATGAACTTGAGATGTTTTATTTTCAGAATTAAAAAAAAAAAAAGAGAGAGAAAACTTGGCTGTCTACTCTTGTAAGTGTCTGTTTCATAATGACATGATTACAGGAATTAGAGCTGGACACTTCCCAGTTTATGGTAGACCCCCATTGCTACCTGCTCTGTGCTGCTCAGAGACTCAGCTGGGTAATTCACCAGTCTCTTATAAGAGCAACAGGTGCTTTATTTTTTTTCCCCTGTGTTCTTGCATGCTGTAACATGGACAAATGAAAGAGGCGGCTCTTCGTTTACTGAGCACGGCATTTCGGAGGATCTATTACAGGGGAGAAGCAATGTTCAAGGTCTTGTTTGTTGTCAAACGGATGTAGTAGGGGAAGATGTATATGTGACCTTCATGTCATGAAAACAAACACTGAGAGATAGAGCTAGTTCAATCCAGGGAATTTGTTTTATGATTTTAGCCTGCTTTTTTGTTTGACTGAGTCTCAGAACTGACTCTTTAAGACTTTTGCTGTTCCTTTCTTACATTAGTCTTGCTTGTGCCGAAATTGTCGAAGGTATTTTCACTTGTGTAACGAGGGCTTTTAATTGGAGTCTCCACAGACGACGACAAACTCACAAACCTATAGTATCGCATTACTGAACGTGGTTTAGAAAACACTTGTGCCCTTGGCTTTATGGCTGTGCCGGTGGTGAGCCTAATCAGGTACGCAGGGCACAACATCTATTTCATGTCCTTCCACAGGCACAAATAAGAGAATTTTTTCTTCCTTTGGTTTAACTTCTTTGTTGTGAGAATAAAAGAAAAGGGACCACCTTGTGTTAGAGTAGCAGCGAGCCTTATTTTGGAGGGCTGTGCAGGAGGGAAGGGTTTTTATCCTCTTGTTCTTTTAAAGGTGCTCACAGTTACTGGGGAATCAGGCTAACAAAAGGAGACAGAATTGGGTGTTTTGTGTGTTGAGGAATTATGTGAGGGGTGGGCAAGGCAGGAGCTTTCAAAAAAGGGAAGGAGGATGAAAAGAGGAGGGAGGGGGAAAGGTGTTCTGGGAGATTTAGGCTGACTTTTAGGTATTTGGGGAGTTTGCTGAATGGACATTGAAGATGGAGGAATGTCTCTAGACCTACTTTCAAACAGTGATTCTCCAGAGGAAGAGTTTTGGTTTCATTTTTAAAGCATTTGCTTTTATAAAAATACAACTCCCAAACAAACCTTGCCCTGTGGCTAGCTAGAAAATAGGCTGTTATGCCACTCTGGTTTACGCTCCTACTAGTGAATGTTACCTTGCAGGAATCTAGTAGTTCCTGATTATTTATTTCCCTCAGAAATAAATAAAACAGAATGAAGAAAGTACATCTTAAACCTGACAGTTCAGTATTGGTTTTCTCACCGTGTTGTCTAAATAACCCAAACATTAAGCACGTATCCGGACAAGAGAACTGTAGATTACACCAAATAGCTAAAAGCCACTGAATATTGAGAAAGGAAGGTGGCATATTGAGCACTAAAGCAGGATAATCAGAAGGGGAGTGTGAGATTGGGTCTGGGGGTGGGAGGCAGGAGGCAGGAGGGAGAGGTGCTCTTCGGCTCTTCTCGTAAGTGATGAGAGATCAATCGTAGTCTGGTCTGGCTTATCGAACTCAAACCTGAGCAATGATAACCTTTGAAAACGAGAAACCCAGTGGGCTTCCTGTTACTGACTTTCTCAGGAGGGTCGTGCCCAGCAGGTCTGCTGAGATGGCTCCTGCCCATCTCTCTGGCTCTCTTCATTCCATTTCCTCGTGTCCTGTCACTGGTCCCCAGAGAGAGGAAATCATCGCCTTTCCTGCCGCTGACCCCCTTGAGGTAGTTGTGGGGGTGGAGTTGTTGTTTTAGGGGGTGGAGTTGTTGTTTTAGGGGGTGGAGTTGTTGTTTTAGGGGGTGGAGTTCCTTCGTAAAAATAGCCATGTTCTAGTTGCTAGGAAATACCTGCAGCCTAGTCAGAGTTGTCTATAACTTAGTCTGGTAATTATAATTAGAATAGTTCGGTTATAATATGTATTAATCACACATCAGAGAACAAGTAAAGTGTATGCATTCTTTTCTAATTTTGATTAACTACTTAAATATAGAAATTATCTATTTGCTATTGAAGCTCACTTTAGTTGTATTCTCTGAAACATGGACCGCGTGGCAGCTGCTGGGCAAGGAGAGGAAGAGAGAGGGCTGGAGGCTTCATCTGTATGTTGCTTACAGAAAGCTGTTTGCATATTGCGCAGAAAATGAAGTCTGTCACCATATTTTATTTACAAGTGATTTCTCGCTCTAGCACTGTCTGTTCTCATCGGTTGCTGTATTTCTGTGAAAATGTATTTTTGAAACAGCTAATAAAATAGCATTTAACTGCTTCAGAAAGTAACCTTTTATTAAAGGCAATGAGAGCTGAGGGGCCTTGAGGATACCCCACAGTTTTTGTTGCTTAAGCGGCTCCCTGTGTTTTGGGGCAGAGGTAGAAAGATGAGCAAAATATGGGATAAGTGAAATGCTGATGGGCTTTTCCCTGAGTCCTTCAAATATCATAGGAAAGCAAAGATATTGTTTCCCTAACCAAAGAGGTTTTTGCTTTTGGACTTGCAAAACAGGTGGAGGAAGGAGAGAAAGAGCTTTTCCATCATCAGCAACTGCAGTTTCAGAGCAAATGTGGTCCGTTGTCCAAGCGTGCTAATGCCTACTTGATTAACAGGTACTGAAGGGAGCTGGGCATTAAAAGAATAAGTTGGTATTGTTTCTGTAATTGGACTGTCACTATGTCTGGATTTACTCCTCCCGGACGGAGGGTTAAATAACATTGGCTCAACCCAAAGTAATTCCTCTTTTGCCAGGGCTCCCGTAGCAGACCTGCAGCTCCTTCTCCCATCCTCTGCGGGTTCTTTCTAGAGTGCAGCGTGCTGCCGGCCCTTATGGATACTGGCCTGCAAGAGGCCTCTTGCTTAGGATAGATTCACTTTCCCCCCTCCTCCATGTAGGAAATAAATCCCAAGCCATCTAGCTCTGGAAATTATTTTCTGGCCGGCTCTTGAGCGCTGTGCGGGTCCCTGTGATGGAGGTGGCACGGCATGCTCTCCTGCACTGCTGCATGCAGGTGATGTGATCTCCGGGGCCTGTTTGCGCTGTGGCTGTTTTAAATATGTGTTGCTGGCTGACACGAATGTCTTCAGCCTCTTTCCCTGCCACGAGTGAGATCTGTTGTCTTAACTGGTGGCGTTTTAATCCTGCAAAGCAGCACTAAGTGCCACCTTGTTTCTACAAGAAAAGGAGATATAAGATCACTTAGAGTTTATAGGAATATTTTTGTTTGTGGTCCTGTTCATGTTAATTTTATCTTTACTCTGAACTTTCAAGACCCTCCGTTTACCTACCTGTGTATACGTGGGTCCACCTCATCCATACTGTATGGTGCAGGGTGTCTTCAATACCTTTCTGCCAGCCCAGTTGCTGTTGTGGGGGATTTCCAAGATGTGTCTGAGCAGCACAGAGGTCCTCTCCCAAGGGATGTCCCAACTTCTGAACGTAAGTCCGATTGCTTCGTGTCAGACCGAGGGCTCTCTGGCTCAGCATCCTACTTCTGCCACGGGCTGGTAGCTGTGCTGAAGGACAGAAGGACAGAAACGGGACGGATTCCTCATGATGGGTAGTTTGGCATCTTCCCAAGCAGAGCTTGAGCGCTCTGGTTTGAAAACTGACATTAGGATCTGGGATGCTCTACCAGCCTCTCCACCTGCAAGTCTTCACTTGGTCTTTCTCTGTTCATCTCTCCATCCCTTGCATTTGCATGGGGTGATGTGTTGATGGATCTCCACCAATCTCCTGTATCACAGAGGACAGTAAATTTGCAGCGGGGAAGGACTGCTCTGCGTGCAGCACTTGTTAGCCTGATTGAGAAGTTACAGAAACTCCTGATTATTTCTGTAAGATTAGGAAATAATGTAATTTTGTGTCACTCATAGCAGTGTCCCAAAACGTGCAGATATTTGGGATGTCCTCTTTCTCCAGGGGTTTGCTGGAGAGCACAGCTTCTAACGGCCTTCATCTGGAGCTGCCATTTCCACAGCTTCTTTCCAAGTCCTTACTTCGGAGAGGCATTTAAGAGGGGAATCTTGATTTCCAGCATTGGTCTGTGAGTCATGTGGTAAATGATGAGAAGCTGTTGAAAAGTGAGTCTTGTACTCCAGCTGAGGCGCTGTCACGTTCTCTTAAATCTCTGCAACCGAGGCATACATTTGTCATTGATGTTAAAACCAAAATACAGAATTTGGTTTTGAAATTATGCAGTCTCTTTGGTTCACAAGCTAACAAGCAAAACAGAAAAGTGAAACAGCAATAATATTTTTTCTTTAATCTCTTCTTTATAATTGATTAAATAGGAGAAGGATTAAAAATGGCATTATCTGGGACGTCACTCCAAGGAAAAGCGTATTGCCTGCTTGGCGTGAATTTCTGCATCTGGAGGTAGCCCACTGTCATGGTACAGCTTTCCCAAGGGTGGATCGGAGCACCCGTTCATGTGCCAGATCCTTTAGCTGTTCCTTATGCATGTGTCCCATCCATGTGTTTCTGTACACGAAGATAGTTTATTTAGGATTTTACCTGTCAACTGTACTAGTTAACCCCTTCATTGCTTTCTGTTGGGCACCTCTCACTGTCTCTGGTGGCAACGTGAGCATGTGCAGCTCAGTAACCTTGGAGCATGGTGCTCAAGTAGGGCTTGAATCCACATGCCTGGGTTCAGGCATGTGAACCTCTAACGCGGATTTAGAGCGAGGAGCTAACAAAAAAAACTTCATTTCTCTTGGTCTAGGATGTTTAGGGCTTTTCTTACTGTTAGTAGTGGTGGTATTTTTTTTCTTTACATGATGGCAGGTAAGAACCTGCCGCTTCCTTCCCCTTTCCCTGTGTGTGGAGCTGCGCTGGTGAGCCAGGCGTGATGGTCCAGCCAACTCCATGCAGCTCATGCTGTTGAGGACTAACACCTACCCCAAACATGTGCCAGTAATAGAAATAGGGTGTACTTCTACCAGGTACGAAAGACCTGTTATCCACTCATGAAAGTAGTGTTATATTTTAGATTTTAGCTGGAATTTGAAAATCAAATGAAAACTTGATTTTCTGGGTGTTTCACTGCTTTAAAACTTAAATCTGTATTTTATTGGGATTTGTATACTTAGGTTTTAAAATTATGCATTTGTATTGTTTCAGAGGTAACTCTGATTATTCCTTGTGATAAGAACCCTTAGCTATTTAATATTTTACCGTTAGAGCTGATGAGATTGTGGCTCAGTCTGTGGACTAGGTTATTTTAGCTGCCTGTTATTTACCTTTCTAGGTTGATTAACATGAAAAAAAAAAAGTTGGTGGGATTTGGATATGTTTTCTGAAATACTGGAATAATTTGAAAGGAAAATACCTGCAACATTAGGACAGTTTAATGTTTGGGGTTTTTTTCCCCCGATATTTATTGCAGCTGGGGCTCAGCCATCTATATTCTATGGATAGTTGCTTCCCTATAAGACTGTAACTCTATTCTCAAAAAAATATTACAGCGTTTGGAGATGCATTATGTGAAAGTAGATCTAGCTCTTTCCTATTACCGGTGCAGTCTCTTCCAATGGACTAGATAGCAGTGCTGGGCTGCCAGCTGCGGTCTTGTAAGGGTGAGATCGTCTATAACCCCAATTCTTTCCTTCAGACAGAAATGTTCCAATTCAAACACATACAGAAAAATTGCTTGGCTAAAATACGGCTGTGTGGAGTCAGGTGGAGTAATGACCATGCTGATTTGTGTAACTTAAGAGGGGGAGGAGCAGGGAAATCTTGATTAATCATTGGCTGGAGGAATGAAGTAAGCTTTTTTTTTAAATGTTGTGGCCTGAAAAAAGGGAAAGAAAAAATATTCAAGCTGCAAGGCTTGAAGAACCATCTCTCTAGATGAAAATCTGACCCTGTGTTAGAAGGACTGTGTTAATTTTGGATTGCTTATGAAGATACATTTTTTTTCAGCTTCACGGTACTGTGGCCTTTGTGCATATATTTTCCTTACTTTTGGGATAGATGGGGAAGAAGCAATCACAGAATATTTAACTCTTAAGGACTAATTTTTCTTAAAGTAACTCCCCAGCTGAATTCTTGATCTGTTGTGCCACACTGGAGTTGCTTGGGGTGTTACTAGGCTTCGGGATGGATATTGAAGTCCTGAGCTACTTTGTGTTTGAACTCAGACAAAGGAATTTTCAACTACATCTGAAGGGAGCGATGTTTATTTTCCAAATGTGCGTTCAAAATAGTTTTCCTAAAATGCAGTACCTCCGCTTGAGGTGGATGCTCTACAGATACTTAATTTTTGTGACCGTAGCTGTGTTCTGTGTGAGTTGCGACAGCAGTCAGAGGGAAAGACTTATTGAGAAGTATCTCCAAGTGTGGAGCATTGAATTTGGGGGAAAGAGAAGATCAAATGAGTGCAAAAAGAGTAAAATGTGGCCTTTCTCATCAGTGAGCATTTATTGTCTTTCAGAATGCATTGCTTCTGATGAGAGTAAATGGCAATAAAGAACAACTGAGTGCTGCAAATTGGTCCACTGAATAATTCAAAACAGTTAAAAATGACATAATTGGCTTAAAGATGCCTAATCAACTCATCTAATGCCTCAGAGGTTCCCTGGGGAACTGGTGGGTTTTTCAACGTGGTCAGTGCTGCTGCTTGTCATCTGGTTGTCTGGTGGAGGTTGCTCATCTTTGTAACGCTACTGCATGTGGCTTTTGGTTTTCTTATTGCCTTTCTGTTCCCAAATACTTGATTTGAACAAATAAGTCAACAAAAATGTTAATTGCCCATTGCGCTGACTACCAGGTTAGTTGAAAAAGCAACCTGTGTGTAGAGCTGGTGGGGCTGTGGCTCTACGGCATATTTTCAATCTGGTCTTTCTAAATATATTTGCATATACCTCAAAGCGGGGAATGGGAGTAGATAACTCATGAATTGGTGTTGGTATGGGCTCCAGTACCATGTTTTCATTTGTGTTAATGATTTGGAGGAATCAATTAGGAAATTGTTGTATCCCCCTGAACACTTAAAGACTAGAAATAAAGCTGGAAAAGAAACCGCGGCTGCTCTGACCAGCTCCTGACTCGTTGCCCAGGGGAAATTAGTTGTAATGAAAAATCTTGATTCTGAATAACGTCAAAAAGGGTGGTGAGGAGGTAGCTCGCAAAATCAGAGAGAGCTGGAAAAACAGCTCAGCGCTTGGGGAAATCCAGAAGTGGTTTTCCTCTGTAAAGACAGGCATTGCTCCGTATTAAAAGCAAACAATCCTTTAAATGGTTTTGATAACTATTGCAGGAAGAATATTGTGTTCTGTTTGAGGCATCTTAATTAAGGAGGCAGTAGGGAAATTTAGAGAAGCTGCAGGTGAGAATGGTAAAATTGGGGTGCAGAGTAAAAGGGGTGGGGGGAGGCTAAGTTTAGGCAAACCAGTATCTGCTGCTATTATGGTCTGCAAATTTCTGAAAGATGTAAGTACAAGAGGAAGAAGAGAAACGGAGGTTGTACAGGCTGATGTAACCATGAGTAATGGGGCAAGGTGGGCAAGGGGGGGGGCGGGGTAGCTGCCATCGTAATGACTCTTCCCCAATAAATCCTGGTCAGAGGCATCACGCCCAAGGGGAGAGGCAGAAATCATCTCACTCGGGACCAATAAATTCAGGCTGCCAGAGATCAGAGACATACATCTTAATGAACATTTCTTCCTGAGCAGAAGCAGGATGAGCTAATTGTCTTCGGTGCCCTCTGTTTTCCCTGGCTCAGATTCACGTTTGTTGGATTTAAGTGTCGTTACAAGTAATTGGAGTTAGATATGCACATCAGAGGAAGAAACGGGCTGCGTCGCTTATATTAGCTAAAGGAATGAAGTAATTAAATTTGCTAATTTAAAGCCACTTTCCTTCCCTGTCCTTAGAAAATACTGACCCTGCAGATTTTTGATGCTGAACTGTTCATTTTAATTTTGCAAGTGATGTTGTCTGGGGCTTTGAAGTGCTCTTGAAAATATGTATTTAGAGAAGGGGAAGGAAGGAAATAGCCTTTGTTGAGGGGTAAGTGAAGTACCGTGCTGCCTCTGTTCACCCTGTGTCTGCATGAATAGGACATGGTATTATGTTTCCTTAAGGAAAAGAGGGGAAAAACCCCACCCCAAACACCAATTTTTAACAAATTTTCCAATCTCAGAATATACATCATTGTACACTGGCGGAGAAAATGGGGGAAGAAAGATGAGATGTGTAAATTGCTCTTTTTCTAGTGTTTTGTATGTTGCGTCTTGAGGAAGAGGAGGAATAACTGTTTCCATGCAGTGCTGGATTTTGGGGCTACTAAGGAGTTGCGTCCGGGCTTTTGTGCAGTACTTGCAATTAAAGTGTATAAAACTGGATGTGTTATTTAAACATTAAAAGGGTAGTTGGAAGGTGCTCAATATTGTTGCTCTTAAGGAGGCGCGGAATTAATCACTGGAAATGAGTGGATACAGAGGAGGCTTTTTGTATAAATCCCTTTAATTAGATTGCATGGTCAAAGAGATTATGAAGTTGGTGTTGGGGGCAGCTGGTGCACCTGAGTACATCTTGGCTAACGCTGAAACAATGAGGGACGGAGAGCAAAGGTCTCCCCATCCCAACAGGCAGGGCAGAGAAGCTGGGTGGAGGCACGGCTTCCCCTGCAGGGATGCGTGTGAAATAACCCACCGTGTGCTGCTGGCGGTTGCTGTGGTTATAGGAGCCATCGCTTATGCACATGGTGTTTGGAATTTAAAGCCTGAATAATCGGCGCGAGGAAATTGGAAAACCAGAGATGAGAACGGCAGGGCTGTATGCACTGTATATATCAGGCGGCCAGTGGCAGGCCATTCCTGCCATCAAGTTTAATGTTGTTATACGTCTGTTTAAGGCACAAAGTGATTGGAAAAAGTGATCTCATTAACATGTTTTCTGAATCTTTTAGTGATAGAGTGCTACAGTTTAGTATAGCAAGGGGAAAACACGATGTAAAAGTCTCCTGGCCCTAAACTGAAGCTGTAACTAATATACAAAATCCAGTTCAGTTAATTCCATATTAATTTCTTTTTGTCTGAGTGATTCCTCGTTGCGCTCACCTTCCCACCCCTGCCTGGGAGATGCCTTAACGCAGAACACCACTTGCAGAAACTCGTTACTTTTTGAGCATCCGCAAAAAATATAAAAAGTTGATTGCAACAGATGAGGTTAACGGAGGATCAGCCTCACCAGTGATCTACATCCTGCTGCCAGATTTGGGTGGGGAAAAGCCATCTTCAGAACAAAAAGAGGGGCTAAGTTTTAACTGAACACTTAAGATAACAACCTAAGGGCTAGTTATAGCCTAGAGGGTTCCCTAGAAATCACAGCAAACACCAAAATTCCTGTAGGTGGTATGTATTTGAAAGTAGCAGAGCAGGATAAATTCTCATATATTAGCTTAATTTGGAAAAAAAAATCGTGGCACTATGTTGTAGCTTTAATTGATGATGGGTTGCAGAGCCCAAAATAGAAACGTACTGAAATTCTTTGGTGGGATGCAGGGGCAAGAGCGTGGTTTTGCTGTGATGGGTGGCTGTGAAGCGATGCTTTTGCAGAGTTCTGGCTAAATAAACCATGACAACATAAATGCAATGAAAAATAAGGTACCAGGCTGTCTCGGGTGCGTCTCAGCTGGTGAGCTCCAGCTCATGTGTTTTCTCGATCTCATAACTGGACTGAGACAGAGTTGGTAGTGATTTGTTTAAATTTGGATGGTGAGACAAGAGCTGAGTCTGGAAGAGAATTGCCCAAAGCCCAGGTCTGCTTCTCACCCACCGGCTGCTTCACAAAGCACGGAGAGCACTCTGTAGCGCCAGAGGAACGTCCTCTGGCCAAATTGGTATTAAAATGTGTGGCTGGAGCTCTTGCTACAGTGTCATTTGCTCTTGATTGTCATTAGAAATATTAGATGGAGTCTTGCTTTTGTGCTTTTTCTATCTGTAAATGGAATAAATTTTGTTCAAGAAACATCTCCTCCTCCCAACCTCCTCGACTAGACCTTTGGTAAAAGGAGCACCATGAAGCTCATAACTAGAGGTTCCCAAGAGTTCCATTTTCTTCTTAAAATTGCAAGAATTATGGAAAATTGCTTTTGGATAGGGTCATTCTGAACTTATGCCTTTTTTAGTGACCTTTTGTATCTTCATTAACTGGTCTTTGCTTTTTATCTTTTTTTTTTTTTTAATGTAGCTCCCCAGAGGAATTTTGAAATTGCCTTTAAGATGTTTGATCTGAATGGTGACGGCGAGGTGGACATGGAAGAGTTTGAGCAGGCAAGTTGAATGACAGGTTGACTTCTTAATGCTATGGCATCTTAGTCCTAAGTGCAGCACTCCTACAATGTTATTGTGATTTATATTTGTGGCTAGTGCTGGTTTACATCTTTTCCTTCTATGCTCTGCTCTGTTACCTCAGTGTCTGGGTTTTTTTTTTAACTGTATATTTCAGGATATAATTTTTTGTTCAACCGGGACAACTGTAAGTATAAACTCTGATTTCCTGTGACTTTGTCACTGAGGTATCTTTACAAGATGTCACCACCAAAGTAGATTAAAGATTATTTTTTTTTTTCTCCACTGATGTCATAGAATTTTGATCCTACTTTCTTTCACAGCTTTTACTGCATTCCTTAATTTCGTTTGTCTTCAGGGAATAACCAGGGTGAGTCTGCTTCAAAGAAGAGTTTAGCCACTTATTTCTATGTAATCTAAAAACGTGTTTATTTAGAATGTATTTTCATTAGTTCTCTTTCTCTTACTTCATACAAGTTTTCATCATTGGGGAGTTTGATGCAGGCTTTTTAATGAGTTTAGCCTGCATATCTGATACTGGTGAGGTCCTCCTATAAGCTATGGTTTGTGATTGTGTTAGAGTGAGAACAGATTGAAGATTTGAGCTGTGGTTGGGGAAAAGATCTGACCTCCCCAGGCAGAAGTGGTATGGTTTTCTTCCCCATGTAGAAAACAGCCTTAAGTCTTTGGAAATTCATAGACATCCTGAAGTTGCTTGTATAGTAGCAAAGCTCCATGTGTGGGCTGTTCATGAGAGGAAAAGTAACTGTGTTTGCAAAGAAGGGAACTCGGCGGTTCGATGGGGACTCACCACCTCTTTTATCAAAGAACAAGGTAAAGGAGATACACCATTAATTTACCTAATAGTCATGTGGTCCCTGGCATTTCTGTGACCCCCGTATCCCTCAGGGCTGTCCATTTAATGGGCAAATGGAAGCTGCTGCTTCTGGGCAAAGGAAATGACTCTCTGGTTTAAAAAAAAAAACCCAAAAAAAACCCAAAAAAAACCCCAAACACCTGCCCCTGTGGGTTTTTTTTATGCTGGAGGACATCTGTATTTGGAGAAGGTGAAAAGATGTGTACTGATATCCGAGAACAAAGCAGCCCTGAATAATCTAGTTAAAAATTCTTATTCATTGGTTGATTGAATGGCTACTTAACTTCAGAAGAGTCCGTAAGAGGTCATGCTTGGGGAACTTGCTATAAATGGGAAGAACTCGTGGCAAAGCAGCTCTGTTAAATTAATTCCCCCCTTTCTAATCTTCTACCGTCATCCTCCTTAAATTGTTACCTGTGGGTATGATGTCATTATCATGAGTTTGGGCCACAGCTGTGTAATAGATCTGGTTAACTACATTTTTAGATGCAAACTTTGGACTATGAGAAGAATTGGGAGTATGTTTATCTCCAATATGATATCCCTTCACGTGATAGCTTGTAATGTAAAGCCACAATTTTAACTTTTAATTAAACAGTTTTTAATTTTCCTTTGAGTGCAAATTTGAATACACAGCTGTGTCCAGGTTATTGTGCTGTTTAGCACTGCCTCCCTACAAACTACTGATTCAGCTATGAAAAATTCCAAGTTTCCTGTTTTCCCAAGTAAAAAATACTGTTCTTCCCTTCTGTTTGCATAGTGCATGAATATAGCACTCCACTACAGATATCTGATAATATTTAACAATTCAAAAGATGTTTTACAGTAGTTACTAAAGTTCTAGAGTGAAATTAATTATGGACATATAACGAATTTTAAGAAAAGTGGAAAATGGTTAACTGCCTCCTAAAAATGCAATGATGCCAAGGTAATAATGCAGGTGTCATGTTTGGCTTTTTTATTAGACATGTAAAGTAAGAATTAATGTTTCTTGAGGATGGATCTTTCGGAAGCGCTATGAAGATGAAAGTACAAAATTGAATTAAATGATTTCAAATCATCCGGTAGGCAAAGGGAAGTTATACGTGCATTAAGTCATATAAAAATCCTTAGGAAGAGGGACATTTTTTTGTTAAGCTCGTTACATGCGTCACTGCCTCTGTATAAAGGAATAAAATTCCTCATTAGCATCAGAGTATTTTTGTGAAGGTTGATCTTCCAGAGCTTTTGAGTCAGAGGATGAAGAAACTGTTTTGGAAAGTGGGAAGAAGCTGACAGTATTTTTGCAGATATCACTATAACTGATTTGCTGCACTTTGCAAACAGAATTAAAGCAAAGGCATAGCTTCAGCGGGAGGCATGTATATAACATTATACAAGTATATAATATAACACACATGATAATTTATTGGATAAATACTTTTTTTAACTCCTTATGGAAATGCCTCAGTAAGAGCATGAAGGATGGCAGGGTTTGCAGATCTGTCCCATAAACATCTTACCTGGTAGGAGCAGCTGGGACTGGCCCTTCAAGAGGAATATGCTACTAGAGGTGGCATCGGTTTAGAAGAGCAACATTATTTTGGGGAGAATGGGGAGAAACAAAGAAGGGAAAGAAGAGGGTCCTCACAGAAGCATCGTACAGTCTCCTCTGGCTGTGAGCACGTGGGAATAAATTTCTTACTTTTTTTACACATTGTCTTTGGAGACGACCAACGGCGGTTCTCTTAACGTTAGTGTCTGACAAACCTTAAGAGTGTTCATCAAGGAAGAAAATTAGTTGTGGTAATTTAGCTAATATGCGAGTAAGTCGGAGGCTTTAACTACCTAATACAAAAATATTGAGTTTCTTCAGGCATCACTGAAGAGCCTCAGATTTGTTTTCCCGTTGATGCATATGGTTAGTGCATAGTGTTAAATAGTTTGGTGCCTGCATCAGTATCATCTTCAGCTTTCATCTGTCAGCATGTAAATTATTAGTTTACTCTTCTATTTTTAATTAAAAACTTAGATAAAAAGTAGTAAACTCTCAAGCAGTATTACTCGTGATTTCTGTTCAAACCATTAACTATTTTCATTGATTTTTTTTTTCCTTTTTTTTTTCCTCTTGTCTGGTGCAAAAGATGAAACAGATTGCAAACACTTAGGCTGAAATATGTATAAAAGACAGTGAAGCGGCTCACATCCTTCTATGATCAATGAGCCGTGGGGGAGGACAGCACTGGTTGGGTTGGAGGATAACTTCTTGCAGTGGTTGTCTGCCTTTCTGGGTGATAGAACGATTACCCAAAATAGGGACCAGCTGAATAATTTTGGTTCCAGTGCCTACAGATGGATTTTCAAACTGTCTGATACTTGTTATAGATGGGGAGGGAAGAGGGGTGTAGGATGCCTTATAAATAACACCCGGGAAAAGATGCTCTATCGAGCAGCCTGCAGTGTGGTAAACACTTGCTTCTGCAGAGACAGGGGCAGTTTTCCAAGCTGGTCATAAACTGCATTGCTTCAGACAGTTTATAAATATTTGTCTCC
The DNA here is from genome assembly GCA_013398815.1 of Ibidorhyncha struthersii. Taxonomy (NCBI): domain Eukaryota; kingdom Metazoa; phylum Chordata; class Aves; order Charadriiformes; family Charadriidae; genus Ibidorhyncha; species Ibidorhyncha struthersii. The sequence continues at coordinate 42,895 of VZSZ01003860.1, forward strand.
AAAATGTGCATGCAGAACTTGCAGTTAAAGTGGAGCACAAAGCAAGATAAGGAGTTGCTATTTACAGTGCAAAAATCCTTCCTTGCATCACAGTGCACAATTTCAAAGAAAAAAATCCCCAAACCTCTTCTCTGTATTTTGGTGTCTTTCCTTCTGACTTGACCTGGTTTTCTTTGTAGTGGAAGAATAGCCAGTAGTCTGTGGTTCGGACGTGGCGTTTCAAGGGAGGTGAGCCCAGCAGCGATACGCGGCGTTCTCCGGAGCATCCCCTTTGGGGTTGTTCCAGCGCTCGTGCTCATGTTAGAAAAAAATCAAACACGCTGTATACCACGATAACGAGGTTCTGGTGTCCTTTTGACAGCTGGAGCTCTTGGCAGCTGTTTTTTCTTCCTCCTTTCCAACTTTTGTCAGCAGAAGGCAAAGCAGCAGTGTTTTCTGGAGCTTCGGGAAGCCTGTGCCATCGAGGCTGAATGCCAGGCAGCACGTTGGGTGGCTTTTTTTCCCCTTCCTTTCTCCCAGTCATTGTCCTTAATATGAATCCTTCTACCTTGTTGGAAGAGATCTGTTATTATACAGAGAATAAGCCCGGCTTCTCACATCCCAGCAATAATCATTCAGACAGGCAGGTGCTGGGAAGGGGTAGCAGGATACTTGGGGATGGAGAGAGGAGGCAAGCATGCATTTGGTTTGGCTGTCCCTTTTTAAATTAGCACAGGACCCTTAAAATAAGCAACTGTTGGATTTTTCAGGCTGTCGTATCCTTCAAGTTCAACCTTTTGCCATATCGTAGAGGCTAGGGAGGTTGTCCTGTACAACCTTGCCCTGTCCTGTAGTATCCCCTCAAGTTGGCCTTCAAGAAGGTACAGGCGCTGCTGAGAGCTCAGGGGAGGAGGAGGCGGCTGTTTGCCTGTGTGGTTTCTTAAAAACATTGAGATATTGCTGTTATAACGTGTGCTTTCACACTTGGCTGTGTTTGTGCAAATATCTCGGCCTGCTCGGATACTTCGGCACTACTTGTTATTCCACTGGCGTTGCTGCTGGGGTTGTACTTGGGCTGATGCAGCCTGTGGGACATTCAGAGAGCCCTTTGCTCTGGGTGGGTCAGGCTCTGCCTGCAGCTCCGCTTGCCGCACAGCCCCAGGGACGGAGGAGCAGCAAGGATGCGGGGTTCCCTTGGGTATAAAACCCCCGGTTTTGTGCACAAGGGGTGAGGAAACGCAAGGCGAGCTAACCACGGTTGGTGTGAACTGACTAGGATGTGCAGTAAAGCAGGAGTGGAAGCTCCAAAACGTGTGCAGGCTTTTTTTTCTTCCCTGTGATTGCCTACACTTTCTCTCCTCCTGCGACTTTACTGGGAACAAGCTGCTCTCTGCTGACCAGGCGTAGGATCAGCGCTAAAATGCTCGTCTGCAAACTGGGTGAATTGTGTCTTAAAACTCATTTTAAGCATCTTATGCTCTTCTTTCTTTAAAGAGGACTGAAAAAAACAAAGCCTAAGTTCAGCCAAATTTTTGAATTGTCATATCTTTTAAGAATTCTTTCAGGCAAATAGAGGATGACACATCTGAGCCTGGAGTACTTCATACTGATACTTGACTAGTAAAGTCCCAGTGGTGGTTTTGATGTTAATATCCTCCCTCTTATTTTTAGGTCCAGAGCATCATTCGCTCCCAAACCAGCATGGGCATGCGCCACAGAGACCGGTCTACAACGGGGAACACCCTGAAAACTGGCTTCAACTCTGCGCTGACAACATATTTCTTTGGGGCGGATCTGAAGGGGAAGCTGACCATCTCCCACTTCCTCGATTTCCAGCGCAAACTGCAGCATGATATTTTGAAGCTTGAGGTTTGGATTATTTTTACATATGGGGGAGGGCAGTGCAGCATGGACTGTGCTGCATGATGTAGTTTTTGGAGGGAAGAGCAAGAGTGTGGGAAGGGGTTCAGAGGGAATTACTACAGCTGCAGCTCATAGCACTCACAGACCCAACCTGTTGTTAAATTTCTGATGAGCATTTCGGTGCCTGTGGCACTCTCCAGGAACATCTCCAGCTTTTTGTCGGCTGCTCCTCTTGTGCTGGCTGCTGCTGCAACTTCACATCCCGGGTACGTGTCTCTCCACATAGTGCTTGCCTTGCTGTGGCCTTGGCACTGCTGATGGAGATGATGGAGATGCTTTAGGAAAAAACACAATAGAGGTTGTGAGTGGGCTGTTGCTACCTTACTGAGGAAGGTTTGTCTCAGTCCTCATGAGTGAGCTGTTCCCTGAAGGACCAGGCTTTATAACATTCCCCAAACTCTTCATCTCTGCTTTTGTCCCCACCATCTTGTTTGCTTTATTATTCTGAATATTTCTGCTACGCAAATGTTCAAGCCTTGTTTGAATCCTGCTAAATAGGTGGTCCCTGTTATGACATCCATTATTCACTCCTGGATAAATGTGCTTTGTAAGAAATGTTGTCCATCTCTTCTGAGGTTTTTTTTTTGGCCTTTCAATTGAACTGAAGGTCTCCTTTTTTTGTTTGCATTACTGTGAGTTAACAGCAGCTCCCAATCTTCTGCTCCTAGTCACATAGCCTGAACTTAAGCATAAAGCTTCAAAATATGGTTCTTTTGAATAAAACGAGTACAAGAACAGCAACAGGGGACTCCTTGGTCTGTGTCTCAGCTCCCAAGTGGAGCTGACTCAGTTAGAAACGGTGCCCTTCTCTGCAGTGGGCTCAGAGGTTCAACCTGGCTTGAGCAAATGCAGGCTTTTATTTGCATCAGAAATGAGGATTTGTACACAAGAAGATCCCCCCCTCAACCATAACCTGCTAAGACAACAGTATTCCGAGTTCCCTGTCGCTTCAGTCTGATGTGTTAATGTCTGTGTGCTCAGGTTGTGTGATCCAGCTAATGGATAGCGTTCCCATTAAGTCAGTCATTGCCAACTTAACCTGACTTTATTCCCTTTTTTATTTGGAGTTTTACGAATCTAAGTTAGAAACTGACTCAAGGACTAATATTTTTAATGAAGGTAATTGTCCAGTTCACTGACTTCATGTAACTGGTCATTAAAGCGGGTGGTGTGGCTCCGCATTTGCAGGGGGGATAAGTTGGTTGAAGAAAATGTTCTTGGACTGGAAAGTGTTGATTCCTCAATGCCTCTACAAATTGAAAACAAATGCATTACTTTTTAAGGTTAAAGATTAAGCTGAAATACAAAAGGAAGAGAAATAGGGATTATTCTATCCTCCTTTGCCATCCTGCTCCAGTTTCCCACTGCCACATTTGCTCCAGGGATGGGCAACGAGGAGGCGCTGAAGTGTTATTCCTGACCCTCTGCTGGGGTTTTCTCAGTTTTATGGTATTTGTTCTTCTTTTCCTCCTGCAACAGTTTCATATTAATTTAGTTTTTAGTGATTTCAGTCAATCATACATCTTTCTGGTGAATGTTAGTTGCCTTTCTAACAAGTTATTTATTAATTGGGGGCAGTAAAAGATATTTATGTCTTGGTAAGATAATGAATATCATAATTGCATCATTACTGAATTCCTGGAAGCATCCTTGAGCACAGTACCATGCTGTGCTTAGTGTTTTTGATACTCATTTTAACTGAAAAATTGACCTACGCCAAGGTAACAGTTCTCTTCTGCCAAACTTAATATTTTCCTACATTTGTGATACTAAAGCACATGATTCTTTTGTTCATAGTTCTCACAGATTTTGGCAATACAGGCCTATTTCTGTCCTCAGCATTATGCAACGTGGCCTCTCTCCTCTCGGGTTTTTATCTCTTTTGACATGATCTCCCACCTTCTTTTCTTCCTTCACATTTGATGTGTTTGTTCACAGTTAAGCGGCTTTGCACACAAGTGTCTAGTGGGTTTGCATTGTTTCTTTTCCAAGGAGCACTATAATGAACTCAGCCACTTAAAAAAACATGGTAATTCAGAGAAGAGACATCCCTCAAGTATTTACTTTGACCCGTACAAATCAGAAGAACGTGAAAAGTGATGCTAGGAAGTACTGTACTACAGAGCATCAGGTAACTCACGTAGCTGATTTTTAATGGCTTCCCTTGTTTTATGTGTCTGTTTGGGTAATGAGCCTGTGAGCACAGTGGTCCTTCATCAGCCTCGGGCTCAACTGCCCATGCAGATCATCTCTGGATCCTTCTCTTGGTGTGGCTAGCGTTACCAGTGGACAAGAAGGAGCAGAAAAGAGCTGGTGGCAGATCTGCCAGGGGCTCAGCTGAACTCTTTTACCCTCATCTACTCATCCTTTGCTGGCTTAGCAAAAGTAGTACATGGTCTGAAGCTGGGATGTTAATTCAAAACCCAGTTTTGTTCGTGTTTGGTGCCTGAACTCCAGAAAAGGCTGTGGGGAAATGTACCATGAGCAGGTCTGAAGAGTATCTCCTGGGGCTGGTGCAGCCCCTGAGTGATACAGTGTCTCAGTTCTCAAACTGGGATGCTTGCTTTCTCTATTCCAAAAGAAACTTGCTTTAAGTAAGATCTTTTTTAGTCCTGTTTTCCCTTCAGCTCAGAATCCAGGCATATCTGAAGTTAATACACTTGAGGACCGGTTTCTTCTGCTGACTGAAGGCAGAAGAATAGTTTCTGACCATCTGAACCCACTTTCCTCTTACTGATTTTAGTTCGTTTTTTTTCTCACCAAAATATTCATGAATATTTCTTGTTAAGATCAAGCAGAAACTTTCTCAGAGGAATTAGATCAGACAAAGCCCTGAACATTTCAGCGTTCCTTATGGATGAAGCACTGACAGCATGTTTAAGTAACTGTGGCCTGGTGTTTTTTTGTCTTCCCTTCTGCTTATTTTTTTGATGAAAGTACATTTTCCATCATTTTATTGAGACTCAGCAATCAGCTTAGTTGTGGGAAGGGAAGGATGAGAAAAGTAACCACAGCCAGAGGGAGAGGAGAAGCTTTTAATGGCTTATTACAAATTTTTGTGGTTTGGCTGCTTTGAGGAAGCTGTGGCGTCCTTGTTGTGTTGCAGGGTGGCCCAGCTCAGCCAAGGCTGAGCCACAGGAACCGACCCACCGAATGGGGCAGGCTCCCAGCAAAGCCCTTGCTGTTTTCTTATTGCATTTATGCTGCCTTGCATTAATGCCTATGGAAAGACTTCCTTTCTTCTTGTCTCTTAGTGTGACAAACGGTGACAAGTTAGGCTGGACAGGCTCTGCAGCTATAATGTGTCCTGCTAGGCTGGGTGGTATTGGGCTCGAATGGAGCTTTTTTTTTTTTNGGGTTAAGAAGATGCATAGGACTTGACATCATCGTTTATGCTATTTCTGCTTGTTAGTGTCTGTCCTAGATAGTCCCGTGTCCTTGGTGGGCCAAGAGGAATCCCCAGCCAGCTCGTGGGTCTCTTCCAGCCTAAATTTTTCTATGATTCTGTAAGTGTGTGTAGAAGAGATGTGTTAGCCCTTTGTTCTTCCTGAAAGGCAACCCAAAAAACCTGCTAATAGCAGTGATTTAATCTCCATACTTAGTCTTGTTTTATTTCCCCAGGCCTCTTTCCACCAGCAGTGGGATATGTGCCTGTGGCGTAAGACCTTAGTAATGAATTTTTTTTTCCAAATTGCCTGCAGTGAGATTTCTATAGCACATTGTTTCCCTGACAGTTACTTACGGAAGGCATTTGTTCTCAGCTGAATTGGTGAAGCAGGTACTAATCCAGCCCTATACCTAGTAGGTGTGGGTCTGTGTTCCTGGTGGGAGATGCCACAGCTGGAGAGGGAAGGTTGTGCCGCACGGCTTTGAGCAACCCCATGTTTCATTCTGGTGTGATCTAGGGTCTGCACTTTGAGGTGGTGGGATACAGCTTCCCATGGAGGATCTTGCCAGATATGTTGGAGAGTCAGATCCTCGTGCAGGTGTCTATTCTTATGCTTAAATATAGGGATCTTTGCAGGTCATCTTTTACCCGAGGATCAGGGATGCCCCGGTAGCCGTCCCTCCCAAGCAAAAGGTCTTCCGAGTGCTGGAGCAAAGAGAAGTAAAATGGGATTCTGTGAGAATATGGCAAAGGTACCACACATACTTGCTGCCATCTGGAAAATCACTTATTTTATGTGCCTGTTCTGCGACAGGTGATGTGAGAGTAACTTCTTTACCCTGGAAACTCCTGTTTTCATGACCAGTGCCGGTAACGACTGCTGCTTGGTTTGGTTTTTATGAAGAAGGGGTGACGGATGCTCTTCCATCTGCACATAACTCGTTAGGAAGTCCTAGATCTTTGTGGATCTCAACCCTGTCTTAATGAATATACTGGTTTCAGAAAGCATTTCTAATGCTTCACAATCTGGTTTTAGGGTAATAATTTGAGTCCGTAAGTGCCTTTCTGTTCTGAGTCCCAGTGTTGGGGTTGTTGGTATCTGAGTAATCCTGTACCAAGTATTAAAAACTACTGTGTTTACAGCATCTTCTGATAGACAGGAAGCACAGCATCTGCCTTGTTTTTATACGGGCTTTGCAGACTGATACAGTGATTTGTTAACATAGTCAAAAAAGTTTGCAGTAATGAGTTGCGTATCTTTAACTGCTGCAGTGATTTAGGTGAAAAAAAAAAAAGAGTAACTTAAATAAATTGTTTTAACTGGCCTGAAAAATGAAGTCTGGCAGTGTCAGATTGGCTAAGCTTTGTAAGGAAGGGCCCAAAATTCAGACTTTTTGGAGGTCAATTTGCTATCGAACTTATACAAGACATTTTTATTTTAAGTCACCCTTATGGCAATCTCTGTGATGGTTAGCTGTGTTGTCTCACAGAGTTGTCCTTTACCTGCTGATCTGCTCACTGTCAGCTTCACTGCTGGCCTGGCCACTGTGGGAACAATGATGGGGGGGTGTCACATTTTTTCTTTTCTCTTATTAATTCCTCCTTCTCTGCATCCCGTAATGCATTTTGTATACTTACATAGTTTTGTCAGTTCTATATCTGTATCTCCTCCTTTAGTCCCCTACTTGCTTTCTCTTCCTTCACATGATCCTTATATATGAAAAGCCAAACCAGCACTTGTGAAGTTCTCTCTTTAATGGGGCAATTAATGGCAGATACAAAAATTGCTTGGGTTCTTTGTTAGTCATTTCCTGACCTGGTTGCAGTGCTTAGACAAGGTGCCTGTCACTGTGGCATCTCTGATGGGTAAAGGTATGGAGCCACCTGGGATTGCGCCAGTGAGGTGGTGGTATGAGGTATTAAAAGATAGACTTTAAAACCATGCAGTGCACCATGGGGAAGGAGGAGAGGACAGGCTGATCGTTAAGTAGAGAAAGCCTAAAGTGTGCCTCACGGGTCCTCTGTTTATCCCAGAGGATGAGTGATTCAGTGGGAAGGTGAGGTGGGGACGCAGCATCAGGAGGACCCAGGCTCGGTAACGTGTACCGTGTGGCTTGAGAGCTCCTGCCCTGGGGACCACAAATGCTCATGAGCAGTGGGAGGGAGGCAGTCTAAGCCCCCGGGGTGGTGAAGGGCAAAGAATGGCTGCTGTGAGAGGGAAAAGGTAAAGTACAGAATTAGAGCAGGGAGAGGAATATTAATAAGCTGAAAATACAATTAAAAAGCAGCTGCTTTTTAGGCAACCAAAGAAAAACCCAGAGCAGCTTGGCTTTTACGTGTGTGTTCTGGTCTGTTGCCTAGGAGCTTCATCTCTGCTAAGACAACAGACCAAATGTGCGCTTATGGACTGCCTGTGCAGCTGCAGGATGGATGCTATGAAGCCGAGAGACATGGGAGACGTCAGTGGAGAATCAGATCTGTTTCCTGCGGGGAGACCTCCTGCAGTGATCCTCTGCTACCCCGTTGTCCCTCTGTGCTATTACGTACCAAGTACAGCCTGAACCTCTTTCTCTTGGTCAATCCCAGCTGGCAGAGGCAGATTGGGAATGAAGGGGTCAGCAGATGGGATGTCTTGGAGATCATACCTGTCTCGACCTGAGTCTGAGAGCACATGCTCTGCATCTGTGTCACTATTGTCATCCCCTGACACTAGCTTCAAGGTGTGTTGGTAGCTGTTAATCTTTAAACAACAGGTCTGGAAGGGAAGAAGAACTTGACATCGAGGCTTTTTCCCCCCAGAAGCCCATAATAGGGTCACAGATGGACAAAGCCATGATGGGTTTAGTGCCAAGGAGAGAGGAGTTATCAGGCTCATTCCCACAGATCTATATACTCCCTCTTCTGTGTTTACTGTGTTAGAAGTTTTAGGGAACAGAAATAAGGCTGATGACCATGACTTTGTGATGGAGAGCCATGAAGGTGTTGTGGATGACAGAATTTTGTGACATCTCCAGTTAAGAATGGGATCATATGACCACCATGAGTAGTTTAATGTCAGGGAACTCTGTAGTTAAGGAGTCACAGCCCAGCATACACATATGTAAGCTGGGAATTTCTAGGCAGGCAGATGAAATTATTTGCACAGCTCATCATGTTTTTGATGGCATTCAAAGTTTCTGTCGGCCTGCTTTTGTCTTGGCATGTGAATAGAAAAGGTCACATGAAGCTTTCAGGTTGACAGTACTGCCTCAGGGTTTGGGGAAAAGCTGGCATTCAGTTTTTGTCCAGTGTCAGCCAAAGACTTGGTAAGAATTCAGAGTGGAAAACAGGAGTACGTTGTGAGGCCACAGCATGCACAGCTTTTAAAGGAAAGGCAGGAGGGAGATATAACTGTCTCGGTAAACATGAGGATTCACTATAAAGAAGATTGAGGCAAGTAATTTTCATCAATCAGTAACAGCAGAGCAGGTAATGAAAGGCTTAAATGTGCACCAGGGAAAGTTTAGTTTAAATACAAAATAGGTTGAATTTCAGTACCTTTTTTTATTAAGAAGGGACAGTGCCGGTGGGTGGTTCACCCTCACAGGTGAGGTACCAAAAGCTGTGCTTCGTGCCTCTATTGGAAGATGCTGTAAACACTATTCCTGATTCCTACCCAGTACATGCTGCAAAAGTAAGTGGGGAAAGCATCCATGCCAGAGAAATCAAACCCTTCCAGTGCCTCACTCTGAAAGGTGGAGGAAAAGTCAGGTATCGGCTTGTGGAGTGGTTTAGGGGATCACATCAAGCATCTGTGTGTCAGCTGTGAAATGCTTGGTAAGACATCCTGGGGTGCTGACTGGTGTGCTTCAAGGAGTGATGGGTGCACCAGCCCTTGGGCTCTGCTTCAGTCAACTCTGTTCAGCCTACGTGAGCATGGGAAGACCGTGTTTGGCTGTGCCGTCGGTCGTCTTCAACATACCTGTTGGACTGAAATCAAGTAAAAACACTCAGGCAGCCACTTCTTAAATTGGGCCTTAGCTGTAACTTGGGGCTGCTCCATCAGCAGTGGCAAGCGAGCAGTTGCAGCACTACAACTGGCACCGACACGCTGAGGTTAAGGGCAGTAACACCGAGCAGGTACCCAGTGTCAAGCTGAGAACGTCCTGTGGTCACAGACTGAAACAGTCAGTGGTCCAGAAGCGTGCTAGTGAAAATCACATGGGTGTGACAATACGTGCGCATTGAGGTCCTGCAGCTGCTTGTGAGCATGGCTGGGACATCGCTGGAATGTGCACAGGAGCAGCTCTGCCATCTCCTTGTTTGGGATGGGTGCTTCATTGACTGATTAAAGCAACCATTGCACTGCCTGGTGAGGAAACACCCGCTATGGTATATATGCTGCTGCTTTGCTTGTAATTGAACCAGGTGACTTAAATTCGATTGATGCAGTGGCTCTGCAGGGGAAGCTGTTTGAGGGTTTTGTTGGGATTTCTATTTATTGCATCATTAGTAGCAGTAGAGTGTTTTGCTCTGTAACAACAGGCTCCTTTGGTTTACAAAGTGTGTGTAAATCCACTCCCGAGCTCCTGCTGTGCAGCGTGCTGAGCCCTGCGCTCACGCAGCCAGCAGAGCCTTTTGTAGGACCCCTGCGAATAAAATCCCAAGAGTGGTATTTTGATTAATTACGTTGCCACGAGAGTGTGTGTGGAGGTTTGTAGCGCCGAGTCCATAAAGTAGAAGGGATAAGCTTGTTAGTGTAGATGCTGTTGTTCATGTGCGCACGATTCAGGTAACCAAGAGCCGAGTAGTCCCAAAAGTTGATGGGCAAGAGACTGGGGACGTCTGTGTGAACATGTTGGGACTGCAGCCGTGAGGCTGTGTTAGTTGGGTGATGGGCCTGGGCGTGTAAACCCCATACAGAGGAAGGCTTCAGGCCAACAGTAGCCCGTGCCGGGCAAGCTTGGCACATGCACAAGTTTTCATGCTGGTGCTGGGTTTCGTGCTGTTAGCGAGGTGGGAAAGGCAAGAACTGTTTCGGAAGCTTCTGCGGCTTTGCTTTGTTACTGTGGAGCCGTTGCTGGGGCATTTGCAGTGTCCCAGTTAGCTGACAAAAATCAAAGCAGATGTTCAGGGCTACGTGTTTTCCATCTTCCTGTGGACCCTCAAGTACAGTGATCACGGGAGTGTGGGCAATGTGTTTTATTAATCACAGGAAAAAAAAAAGTGAAATGTTTATCACCCAACGGGCTTGCTGTGCTTCCTTGAGAATGTCAGCCAGCTTCTTAAGCATGACCCAAAATAAATACAAATCGAGTCCTGCGTGATAACAGCATGCTAAAATCGCTGGTTGGGAAGTTTGCGATGAACAGTTCTTGTAGCTGGTATCTGACTTCTGCCTCATCCTTCTGCTATATGAACAAACGCTTTGGTTCCCTTGCTCTCTTTCCCCTTTCAGGCTCTGAATACAGAGCTGTTCTGCATCTCCACGTGTTGCTGTCTGTGCTTCAGCTCTTGACTTTGCTTCTGTTGGTGCATTAAGGACGTGGGAGGAGGACACAGGCGCTCCCTTTTCCCTGCTAGGCTGAATCAAACTGCTGCAAACTTGTTTTTCTTGGCAAATTGAGCACCAAGGTCAAGCAGAAACAGCGTAAACTCTAACAGGCAGTAAAAGAGCTATATTTCTTAATAAAATTGTGTATATCAGTTCCATGGAGATTTTTATTTATGTTTTCCAGAGTAATAGTTTGGCTCCGGTACTTGCGGCTCTGCCATCCCGTGGGTATCCCTGCGGGGTCAGGGCTGGGAACGTGTACTGCTTCTGAACTTTGCTCTTTTCTCATTCAGCGAGCGTGTAGGATGGAAAAGCTGCTCCATCCCTTGTACTGAGGTACCAGGAGCATTGTCAAGGGCAGTAAGAGCAGTAATGGAGCCAGGTCTGGAGAGCAGCAGTGGGAGGTGGCTGCCTGTCTCTTCCTCCTCTCCATCCCAGCAGTCAGGCGAGTGCTCCCCTTTAATTTATCAGATGTGTCCCTTCCCCTTAGTATCACTGATTCCTCTCCTTTACATTTCCTTTCTTTCATTGCTCCACCGCCTGAAATTTCAAAATGCAGATCTTTTCAGAGCTGGGAAGAAGCTATTTTGATTCATGAGGAGGAATTTCAGGTTCGGCCATCTTTACATAACCTTTTTTTAATTGCTCATTAAAGTGTAACAAGTTGCTGGTGATGGGAATTAATTTTTTTTCCCCTTGCAGGCAGCAGTGGCATGCCAAGGTCAATGAAACCTCAAAAGCATCTATCAAACACCTGGTCTGCTGGGATTGCACTGCAGCTGACAGATGTACATTTTTAAGCTGGCTGCTACATATTCACTTAAGCTGCTGTTGGAGAGCAGAGGGAAAGTGCGAACAGGGAAAGCATTGGATTTTTCACACGTGAAAATAGATCCCTTTTCTTTCATCTGATTTTTTTTTTTTTTTTTANTTTTTTTTTAAGATAAAGAGAAGCAAGCTGCTGCTGGTAGCATTGGGAACGTTTTTTCCTCACCTGATCCAGCTGTACAAACCCACGCTTGAGTCCAGGGAATCAGGTAGGGGAGGGAGTTAATGGGCAATTAAATAATTTGGATGCTCTGGCTAGTTTTATGAGGCTCAGAAGTAGGTTCCAAACCTGAGGACTTTGCGGTGCCGTCTGCCCGTCCCTGGTGGAGCAGGGACCGCCATCAGCAGTAGGCAGCGTGCCAGCTCGGTGCAGCCGGTGTTGCAGGGCACCAGGGCAGGAGCTGCTGCAGCGCTGCAGGCAGGGAGCCTCTCGGCTTGCTCCAGGCATCGGAGGCGGTCCTGGTGGTTGTGGTTTGTGTACATCCAACTCAGGACCGACTTTCTTGGGCAGCCGGGGTTCGTGCTACCCAGCACTGCAGGGTGGTGCCCGGAACAGTGTGTGTAAAACAGTTCAGGCTGGGTTTGGTATTTCCTCCTCTGCATCCTTTTCCGTTTGCATTTCTCCCGCTGTTGGTAGCTCTGGTAATCTTTAGAGCTGTTTCTTCAACTGGTTTTTACCAAATAATGTAATTGGGCTTTGATCCTGTCCAGTGGCTCTTTGCATGCTGCCAGTGTAGTACGTTAGGGGGTGTGTGGTGCAGGCTGGCTTTCACCTTGCAAAACCCATTGGTTTAGATCTATGTGCACTGGAACCATTCAGCATAATTAAGAAAAAATAATAATATTTTGAAACCTTTGATCTCTCCAAATAAAAAGTCTTTAGAAATTTTTGCCTCACTTTCTTTTCTGGCAATAATTTGGTGCCTGTGCAAACACTACAGCTTACTCCCAAATATATTAATTTTTTTGTGGATGGAGAAGGTTGCTGGGGTTTAGAAAGATGTATGGTGTTTTCCCCTTTCTTTTTTTCTTACTCTGTCATAGTTGTATATGCAACTTGACAAGAGATCCTGGCAGCCTGCTTCTCCAGAACAGTAAACAGAGCCAGTGCTGCAGTAGTTTGCAGATAAATAATGTATTACAGCCTGTCAAATACAGCTTTGAGCAAATACCACTTTAAAGGGTCATATATTGTGAATCTGAATATTATCCTACAAATCATTATTTCCCAGACCCTTTTGACTCCTTATTACACACACCGCGGCTCTTGGAACAGGTCGCCTTTTTCAAGTACCCCTAAACCTGACAATTAGTGTTAGCGATATATCTGCTATTGGTGTTTGTTTAGCCAGCATAAATAAGCTCAAAAATCATTCCTCAACGCTTTTCTCTCCATCCAAAAGTCCTTGTAGATTTATTTAATTCTTTTTTTTTGCTATCTCAATTGGAAATCAGAAGTGGTGCACACATGTTTATTTTTTGCAGGCTTGCTTTGACATTTCAGGGAATACATAGTCTGTTTGACTGGTTTATAGGAGAAGCCTTCCTAGAAATTTAAGAGCCTGTTAAAATATAGCTAGGTATTTTCCTGAAATAAGTGTTTAAAAAAAGATAAAAGTGATATTGCCGGGATGCCTGGTTGCAGTTAGTTTGAAGTTCAAGGATACCTATGTCAAATTTACAGAAGATAGCTTTAGGAGTATTTCCAAAAAATAAAAACATAGTAAGTTGAAGATGCTGATTCTTGCATAGCAGGAGTACTATGCTTCGTGGTATGTGTTTAATATCCCCTTTAAAACTGTAATGTGACTGTGTTTCATATTCTTTCCCGGTGTTTATAGACTAGCAAGACCCTGCAGTAACTCTCGGATGCACCTGGGCACTGATAGGTATGGACATAGCAGAAAAAGCAGCGCAGAGTATTGCTTCCTCCATGCAGCCCAGCAGTTGGTATTCCCATTGCAGGATTAGTCCAGGGAATATAGATTCAAGTTCCAAAGCACAGACGGAGCCGATTTCCCCATCCTGTCGCCCCAGGGCTGCTGCAAGGGTTGCACCATAGAGGTAATGGGCAAACAGCAAGGGAAGTGCCACTGCTTTTCCTCTTTTGGGCGGTGCTTCAGGAAAAGTCTGAGCTGAGATTCCATCTGGCTGCATCGTGTTACAGCTGTGTGTTTCCCTCTTGCGTCGATGGGCTTCGAGGCTCTTGCTGCTTTTGGTTGATCTTAAATGCCACTTGAACCTATGCCGAATGCAGCCACTGGAAGGGTGTGATGGTTATTTTAACAATCTTCAGCAAACCAAGCAAGCAAAACAAAAGAAGCCACCGTTCAGTGTACAGACCAAACGGGTGATGTCAGGTTAGGAAGGAGAAGAAATCCCACTTTTCAAGTGTGAGGTCTTTATATCCATTTGTGGTTGTATGGTGATGCTAAGCTGTCTCTGAAGGTTTTGGTGCTCTGGCATCCCTCCCCGGGCTATTGCAGAGCTGGTGTTGCTCTCTTGGGCATAGTTCGGTCTGGTGGCAGCAACGATAATACAGTGCTCGCTGGTTTTTAAGCAGTTTTTTATACTTGCAATCTCTTATTAGACAGGGTTTCAGCACTGGAGTTTTAGGTAGAAATTTCCCATATTAATGCTATTGGTTATGACAAATTTAATGAGGAGGGAGAAGAATCGGCTGGAATGAGAAGTCTTCCCCTGAGGAGTGTCTGGTACCCAAACTTGACCTTTTTCTGAAGGAGGGATGTCCTGAGGGCAAGATAAAATTTCATCTTATGTTTTCTTTCCGAAACACTGCTGTGTCTGCTATGTGTTCTGCCGCACCAAGCCCAAACTGGAAGGGGCAATTCAGCCCTTACTCCCTGACGTACGGTGTGCCAGGGCTGCAGGTCTGCACTCATAGAGATAAGATGCTGTTTGTACGCTAAACCTTCAGTTTAAATGACGTTTCCTGAATTCCCTGTTGTTTCTCAGTTTGGAAAAGTCTACATTTACGAGGTGGATGGTCAGAGTCTGCGGCAGCGTTTGCACTGCCCCATCTCCGTGGTTAAGGAGGACCCAGAGGAGGTCCTCCTGCCCATGCCAGATGGCTCCTTAGCCATCTGAGCTGCTTCATTTCCCAGCAATGAGCCTTGCAGCTGGTGGTGACAGAAGGAGAGATGAAAGGAAGCCAGTGTCTGTGTTTAAGAAGTTCCAGCGTGGGTTTGGTTGGGTGTTTTTTTTTTTTTTTTTTTTTTTAATAAAGATGTTTCTCGTGGTGGTGTCTCTGAATTGGTTCAGGCTGGATGCTTCTCAGAAGGTAGTGTTTGATTTCCCGCAGGAGAAGGTGGATTGAGTTAATGGGTGAAAAAAATAGTCTGGAAGCGGAGGGATTATGGGTCTGTTGTTTTATGGTGGATCCTTGTATTGCCTTTCTATAAAGTTATGCAATTAAGGGGATGTGGAAGGAGAGAAAATTGTCTGTTTATTTGCCTTCTGCTCTCCTCATGTGATGAAGACTTTCTTCCATGCATTGGAGAAGAGAGTAGGGTTGTTTATTCAGACAGAAAGCTAAGCTAGAAGGAAGCTTACCCACATTTCAGGTTATAGAGGAACATGAAGATGTTCATCCTGTCTGAGGGGGGTGGGTTTTTGGAGGGGCTGGGAGTATTTAACATATGTTTAAGATTATGGGTAGTCTTTTAAATGATTGTAGGAAGTATCCAAATGTTCTATATGGACTGGCTGCTGGGACTGGGCTAGCGACGCTGGGTCAAGTTGGCAGTGGGAGAGTGAAGTGCTGCGTGCCCCATTTCTCCTGCCTTCTTACCCTCCCCTAAACACCTTTGGCTTCCTTGCATGCCACGTTGGCTTTTAATGAATTTCAAAATACTGCCTGTTATATTTTAGGCTAATTTCTTCAGCATCTTGGGCATCCTGGCTTGCGGGAAGAACACTGGAGAGTGTTATATTTCATTATTTACTGTATCCTTACTGGTGTGCGGATGCAGAATCCGCTGCTGGCACCAAGTGGCTGCAGGTGGAAGCTGCTCCGGAGGTGTTGGACTCGCCAGCCATCTGTGTTGTGTGTGTAGATTTTGGGGCTGCGGTTCAGAGGAGGGTAGGACACCCCCCCCATTCCCTCCCCAGTTTCCTGACGGTGGGTTTCACGTATGGGAGCTGCTCCATCCTTCGCTGGCTGTTGCCCTGTGATGCCAGGTGAGCGATTGCCTTGGTTGTGCTTTTCCTTTCTGTAAGATATATGAAAGGGAAAAAGGCTGTCGGAGGACTTGTTTGCTTATAATAAATCTCAGTGTCCTCTGCCCTGCGTCCCATCCTTGTGGGGTTTGGGTTTTTTTTTTTCCCCCTGGTGACTGAAAAAATAACCTATACAGTAACATTACATGCATGAAGGCAAAGGATCATGAGTACCTGGGAAAGGACACTATTTTTCCTGCCTCTTCAAATACCTGGGGGATTTTAACACGTAACCCTGTTCATCGATGATGTATTAAGTACTGAAAGAAGAACTATTCCTCCTTCATTTTCAAGTGGAGGTGACAGGTGAGCTGCGTTCTGTTGACCAGAAGACACTCAAGTAGGCAGGAGAACACAGATGTGGTACCTCTGCTCCCAGGCAGGGCGGNCTCACAAATCATTTGAAGCCAAGTTTCTTCATGAATAAACACAATTGCTAACATATCAGAAAAAAATGGGCAGAATTCTCTCACCAAACTTTTTCTGTCTCTGCATCATCTTTAAATGATATCCCCGGCTCATCCCTTCTGTAATTAATTTAAATGTGTCTGACACTAGCTTGGAGGCAAGTTTTGAACTTTCTTTACCCATCACTGTGATTTTGTTGCTTTTTCTCAGTTCAGTGGCTATTATAATTGAATTTGGAAACTGGTTGTTGACCAGCTCTCGCTTGCCAGTCCCTTTTGAGGC
This sequence comes from Ibidorhyncha struthersii, assembly GCA_013398815.1. NCBI lineage: Eukaryota > Metazoa > Chordata > Aves > Charadriiformes > Charadriidae > Ibidorhyncha > Ibidorhyncha struthersii. Next base: position 59,475 of record VZSZ01003860.1, read on the forward strand.
TGACCTTTGCCGTGAACACTGCTGTGTGGCTGTGTTTGGGAGGGCATAACGCTTGGCTGCCAGGAACTGACTTTGGGCACCTGTGTGTGTTTTGGTTTAACGTTAGAGGCGCTTATTTTAAAATGAGCTAAACCCAGAATAAGAAACGTTAATTCCATGGTTTTCAGCCTTTTTTTATTTCTTGTGAATGGTATTTGTATGGTGTTTTGACTCATCACTTCACCTGATTGACCACCTGCAGAAATGAAAATTTGGAACCAGTTTTGGAGCCCCCAGGGAGGGGGAATGAGTTGGTTTATTCACAGGCTCTCGGGAAGAATTTGTACTCTGAAGAGATTTGTATAAATATGTTATTTTAGTTCCTTCATCTTAGATTTTTTTTTTTTTAGTTTTTATTTTGTCCTTTAATACAATCTCCCAACTGTGCGATAAAAGGCTAAAGCTCTTTCGTCTCATGCAGTGGGTCTGCTGCAGGTGAGGCTTTTGCTGCTGCTGTGATCAAGACTCGGGCTATGGCAGTAGGATGGGCGTTCTACTTCATTTTCAATAAACTTTGCAAGATGCCAAAAATACTGCAAGCATCAGCAAGCAGTTGTGCTCCACGTTTCGATACCACTGCTCAGAGGTGTGATCCTCCTACTTGAATATTGGAGTTATTTTTAACAGACGTTGTAGAAAGGTTTGCCTCCAGAAGGGCCTTCCCCGCCTGCCTTGGCGTGTGTCTTTGACTGATGATGCAATAGCTCTTATTGGTTTTTATTTTTGCTGTAGTACAGAAGAATCTGCAGTGCCTGGTCTAGACCAGATTGCCCAAACCCAGAGTTTGTGTGTTTTGCTACGCTTCTGTCCGTCCTTTCCTTGCATGAGTGATAGTTGAAAGTGTGTCAGTAGTACCTACTGGGAAACTTTGGGGCCAGTACACTTTGCGTTTGTAATGTAAAAAGGATTAGTGGGTGCCAAGTGGCATCAGGTAACATCTTGCGGGAAAAATTTGTCATGTGGCTATTTAGACATATCGGTCCAGCTGCAGCTTCCCTCCAAGGAAATCCCTAAAACCCTGAAGACAAGAAGCTGAGAAGGTGAATCACAGGAAGAATAAGCGTTTCTCCCCACTGCTTATTCTGCAGCTATAAAAATTTAGTAATAGGTGCCACTAAATAAGATAACAATTTATCAGTTTTCGATAGTGATATTTGAGATGCAGAAGTTAGTTTGCATCGAATTTTACAAGTAATCCTGCTTAAAGCATGGTTGTCTGCCTTTCTCCCAGCTGCATGGCTGCAAACATTGATTGGGAATTACAGCTTTATTCTTAATGTACCTACTTTCCCCAGGTAATTCTTAAACCATAGGTCTGTTTCATCGTCTTTTATTTGGGAAAGTCCAAGTGAGAGGAGCTGAAGGGTTCACTGAGACCCTCTGCAGCAGCAGTGGGCCAATTGCTTTGAACATCTCAGGGTCACGGCTGAAAAAGGGGAAGAAAGAGGAAAGCTGGGCTGAAACGATGTATTTCATGATCGTGCTTCAGTTAAGACTTCTTCAGTGTGGCGTCTGGAGAATAATCCTGCTGTCTTATCTTAAAGTTGTCACCAAGAGGTTTTGTGTGAGACACATCAGGAGAAAAATGAAGGTGAAAAGTTTATTTTAATTTTTCTTTTCTGGTCTTTTTTTTTTTTTGCATCCTGTAGTGCAAATCTGACCACTGTCTGAATGCCTAGTTACAAAAAAAACTGTGAGGAGGTGGTGCTTTTTTTATTTCCCCATCTGCAAGACTGTAGGGAGCTGTGCTGTTTGTGTTACCCCATGGAGCTGCACAGTGCCTGCTTCTTAATGCAGGGCAGGGGGAGAAGACCGGTGAGCTTTTAGAGGCTGACTCAAAGCCTTTTCTGAGCATATTCACCACTTTATGAGGTTGACTTGAGCTATTTGGACTCGTTTCTTATCCTTTCATAAAAGATGCTACCTCGTGCTCTGCTAAAACTTGGGATATTTGAAGGCAGTTGGTAGAAAAATACTGGTTTGTGTCTTTTGGGCTGAAATTGGGAATATTATAGTAGAAGAAAGCATCGGTGCTGCTTTTGAAACAGTACTGACTGCGGATTTTTGTGTCTCTTGGGTATTGTGAAACCTCTTGGCGTTCTTCAAACATGGCAGAAAGGACACCTCTGCTTTTTAATGAAGAACATGTACTTTTCCTCCAAAGGAATTTTCCCTCACCTTTCCCCAGCATAGGAGAAGGGGAGACGCCGGTGTTTTGTGTCGTGAGTAAATCCCAACCTCTGTATCAGACGACAGTAAAAAGTGCTGTCTTTTTTCGCAAATACTGTGTGGGCCACTCAAGCGAAAGCACAAGGTGCTAAGAAGCAGAATTTGTCCAGTTGGGAGCTGACTCCTGCCAGCATAGTCCATCCAAACCCCTCCAGCCCTGGTGTTTCATGCATTTCAAATGCCGTAGGAATCACTTGGTATCCCACCAGGAAAAGCAGAAGTCGTCTGGCTGATGTGCTAATAACTAAAAAATATTTACCCCAACTTGGCATTAACATGGAAATCGTAATAGCTCATTTGCAAGCAGCCTAGTTCTTACACAGCGTAGTTAAGAGCGTATATATTAAAAGCGTATATAGTCAGCCATGTCTGGAGCTCTGCCTACGCACAGATTGAAAGCAAGGCTGGTGGATCTGCCAGCTTTCATCTCCCCACCTTGATCTCAGTTGGGTGCCTTGCTGGCTTTTGTGTTGGCTGTGTAATTAAGAGCGGTGGAGGCAGAAATGGTTAACTCACCAAGCAATATAATGTCAAGTCGGTGGTACTGAGTTGTTCTGTAGGAGTTTAAAAATTAATTTTGTTGTTAAATGTCATCTTCTGGCTTGTGATCAGCTATAGTGTAGGTCAGATGTTTCCTGATCAATTTGAAGGAAATCAAATAAGGGATCCTGAATGCTGAGAGCTGTGAAACAAGTCGGTTGAAGTCTAACATTGATGTTGAGCCACAAAGAGGTGGAGGGGGAAAAGGGAAAAGATGAAATCTGCATTATTCATCTAGCAGAGACACAGTGCTCAAACCCAGCACCTTCCCAAGTTGGGAGAATTGCTCTTCCCTTCTCCCCTGCAGTGAAGCCAGGAGAACATAAACTAGTGCTGGAGAGATGGATTAATGGAGAAGACCTTTCTCTGCTGAAGCGCTTGTGGGAAGTTCTGCAGGGCCCTCACAGCCGTTTTCATAAGGGACACAATATCTTGAAGGGACTTAGGACAAGAAGAACTTTCTGGGACTGGGGAAGGTGAGGTCTGGAGATCTTCATGAACCTTCCCTTGCTGAATCCACCTCTACAGGGCTTGGAGCAGAGAAGAGCTACCATGAGACTTAGTTTTTGCAAGATTTTTCTTTCCTTTTTTTTTTTTTTTTTNCTTTTTCTTTTCTTTTTTTTTTTTTTTTTTTAACCACCAGCCCCCTTTACAGCAATCATAGAACCGTTCCTACACATACTTCTTTCGAAGCACACACCTGCTCCTTAGCTCAGTCCTGCTCAGATTTTTGATCAATCAGACAATGTCACTGCAGCAGCCAAATTCTTTGGATGCTTATTCAGATGTCCAAGCTGGAAGTGCCTGCGAAGAACACCTTAGTATTTGTTCTTGCTTTTCACCCCTTTGGAGACCTGTGGACACGGGTTCCAGAGGTTGTCCAAGGAATAGGGGAAAATGTTGACTTACTGATGGGAGACAGTCTTGGGGGAAGTGAATACTCAAATGCATTAGGATTTCTTCCTCAGCAGTGTTTCCTGCAACGTACAGTTTTTTATTACAGTGCCTTTTTACACCGTTCCCCTGGATGGAGCTTTCTGCTGCCCAGCCTTGTTTTCATCTTCCCCCTTTCTTTTTTTTTTTTTATTTTTTTGTCCCTTTCCAGTTTGAGAGGCATGACCCAGTGGAGGGGAGGATCACGGAGCGGCAGTTTGGCAGCATGCTGCTGGCCTACAGCGGGGTGCAGTCCAAGAAGCTCACCGTCATGCTGAAGCAGCTCAAGAAGCACTTCCAAGATGGAGAGGTCAGTAGCAAATTCGGGAAGTTGCGGTGGGGGCAGCCGTCCTGCACTATGTTAAGAAACAAGTAAACAATCTCCATCATCTTAAGAAAAGCACCCACACCTCGTTAAGCAGTGCGGGGAAACATGCTGACTTTGTAGATGATAAATACTTTTCCAGCAGCAAGGAGATGGAAGAGGTGGGAGTGCAGTGGTCGGTGTCCAGATCGGCGTGTAGGGTTGTCCCTATTAAAATGGATGCTGTAATTCACAAAATTTAAATTTGCTGAACGGCACCTTGGGTCTGGAGCCAGAATAAACATTGAAGACGTGATCCTAGTTACTGGCTCGACCTTGGATTAATTAGCTGTTGTGACTGGGCAGTTTATTATTTAGTTATGAACTTATGTGAAAAATTATTTGAATTACTCATGATTTAGAGAGGAATAAGGTTGCAGATCCTACATTTGTTAATTTAGTGAGAGACCTTGGGATAAGGCATCCGTGCTAAAAGGATGTTCTTTATCAGGTAAGGCAAGTATGGGCTGCTAAATTACTTCACTATTAGAATTTCACGTCTGCTTCTGTAAAGATGGATTGTTCTTTTATTAACTAGGTTATAAACAAGCTATTCGCCCAAATGAGAATGGATGGAAAGTCTTTGGCTGCGTATTGGGTCGGTCTGAGTGTTTCAGAGCCACTTTCCCCTGACATCAGAACTGGCGTTTATTTCTTAACTTGTTTAGAAGCAAAGTGTGTTATAAAACATGCGTTGGCCAGGGTCTAGTCCTTTTTTGTCCCTTTTTAGTGCCTTAACTGGACTCGTGATGCACAGGAGTCCACAGTTCGTATGAAGCCTCTCCAGTGACTTTTTTGCCCCCATTTTCTCCATCTTTCACTGGTGCTGGAGGAGAATTTGAGTGTACTGAAGTAGCAGGGTAGGTGGACTAATAGGTCTTTATTAACTGCAAATAACGCCAAAAACTTAAAAACTGGAGGAAACCGTAAGCTGCCCAAAAGGCCATGCTCAGAGTTGTGTTCCTGCCAGAGGAGCCACGGTACCTGCAGCTGCTCATGGCCTAGGGGTGCCAGAAAGAGCGGGGTTTTTTTCAGATTCCCTCATGTTTTGTAGAAAAATAGGCTCAATATTTAATAAGCTGATATCAATAGATGATGTCAACATGTCATCGGAGCTGAGACACGCTACATGTTAATACTTGGTAATCTGATTTCTGAAGCTCTGTGTCACTGGCTTAAATCAGACCATTGATGTTGCCAAGGTTGCATGCGTTTATTTGATCTTTGAGCGAGACGCTGCAGATTTTGACTTCTCTAATACCTCTGTTCCCTTTGAGTTTTAGCAGGAATCATTTGATTTCTCGTGGAAGAAATACTTAATAGTGATGTGTGTCTAACAGAAAATATCAGCTCTGTTGTTAACATTCCCCAAATGTCAATTCTTTTCCTGTGATTTGGATTTTTTATAATATACATACACACACACATATATATTATTGAACTGTAGAATAAGAAATTAGGCAGAGTTATTTTGGAAGGTTTCTTGCAGCAGATGTTGTCTTCCTTTCATGTGTAAGCCAAGACCCTGACATCTGTGGCAGAGGAAGAACTTTTTGTTTTTACCTTATTCCTCATCCCCAAATCAGCCAGATTGTGTTTCTATTTGCAGATAACTGCATTCAGAGCAAGTCTTTTTCTTTCTTTATTCCAAGGACTTTCAAGAAGAGAAATTGGGGAATAGGACAAAAAAAATGACACTTGCAAGAAATAGAATTGGTGGAAAACACGTGATTCCTTAGACCTGGGGGGAATGGAACACCCAAAATCCTAAAACGAGATGGCCTTTTTAACAAGTACAAGATATTTAATGGTTTAAGGAGATGTAAAGGATGCAGGAAGCACCAGCGGCTTTGCACTGGAAGCCCTCTTTGGCAGCCAGAGCAGCTCAAAGTCGACGGTTATGCAGAGCTAAAGAAATCAGGCAGTGAAATCCTCTACTTCAGCAGGTTTGAACTCACGGAGAATCCAGCCTGGTGCCTAACTGTGTATTGTCTTTTATACAAGAGAACCTTTTCTTGAAAGTTTGTGGTTTGGTAGTTGGGTTTTTTTCCCCTGGGATTTTTTAGAAGACCATATCCCTTGCAGATTTGTGTGCAGCACTTTGTATCTAAATACACTTATGTACTTTTATTGGATCACCCTGGTGCAGCTGTCAGTGTTTTTATGTAGCTTAAATTTCCCTGTCTCTTTAGAAATGGGACGGCTGTGACTGGAATCACATTAACCACCTTTCGAGCTTTCTGGATAACTTATTCAGGGATGCACTTGCAAAGTTTTCTTTGTAAATGAATGGAGTATTAAGCCAGAGAGTGTTCTCTTACTTGAAACTGCAGAAGCTGGGTGCTGGGTTTGCTTCTTCCTCTGTTTGTAACCCAGACATCTGCAGAGCAAGCAGCTGCTTGGGTCGGGCTCTGCTTTACCTCCCATCCTATAAAAAGGGAGTGGAGCCGGTGCTATCCACTGCTTTCCCTTCGGCTCCCAGACCTCAAAGAGACATTAAAGCCACCCAGCCACTTCCTTTATCCTGCAGTACTTTCCAATCACTGAACACCTTGTGAGTCAGAGCGGTTTACGATGCAAACGTGTTGCAGGAAGAATTTTTCTCCAAATCCCTTCTTTTCATGCTTCACTAGCCTACTTTTGTAGCAGCGCGTAGTATTGTTATCCACTCAGTTTACCAACCTGCTGTAACTTCCCTCTACGCTGAAAGCAGTGGGGGCTTTGACTTGCTATTGCTTTCCAAAGAAAGTGGGAGTAAAATAATTCCAATAGTGTGATGCTGGGAGGGGAATGGCAGTAACTGTACCAAACCTACCTGGCAAGCTTTACCTTGGAAATGCAATTTACATTGTGAGTGCCTTCTTGTGAAATCTGCCAAACATCATCTTCACAGTCTGACACAATTACCTTTTCGGCACAAGGCGACCCTGGCAGCCTCCAAAATGTTAAAGCTCTGGTTTAATCTAACCTTTAGCCATTTTCCAACATTGTTATTCTACAGTCCTGCTTTTGGGAACGGCATATTTTCTTGTAGTAATTGATAATCTGCTTTCATTTTGATTTTTCTTGAGGGGAAAAATCCCATTTTACCCTGGATACGTGAACTTCTCTGCATATTCAGTGGAGCTGCTACACTCTACTTTGTTTAAAATTGCTTATGATCCTCGCACTCGAGTTATACTTACACAGCTGCTTTTCTCTTAGTAAAAAGGACTTGAGTTGTCGGTAGTATTTACAAGCGAGGTCTTTGGTTTATGTCTCCCTAAGGGCTAGAAAACCAAGCTGACTCTTGAGAAACTAGCGATTCAGGACGTCTTCTACATGTGCTTTGGGGGCTGTGTAGCATATTTTTCTGTTGGGGAGTGAGATGTAATTCTTCCCAGCTGAAACCTGGGTTCCCAGGTGAGAAGCCCTATTCTATGCAGAGGGTGTTTGAGCTGTTGTGAGATGCGTGTTGCAAGCAGGTAAGTGTTTCTGAGGTCTGCCTGTTTGCATATCACTAGTAATACACAAATGATGAAAGGATTCAGGCATACGAATCAACAGCGAGATCTACAAATGCCTTGAAAGAAGTGATCATCCAGATCCCATGATCGTTACCCTAGTGCTATCCAGATATGCAATTTCTTGTGATTACAAATTAACACAAGCCTCTCTTATATAATGGAAACATCTATTGATCTTTCAATGGAGATGCAAATAACTTATGAGGATCCAAGCAGCATTGACAAACACATTGACGGGGAATAGATAAATTCCCATACTCAGACTTCTGACTGATGAAGGTGATCATCTGTTGACTTGTCGGTGCAAGCCTGAGGCTGTACCAGTCTCTGATTTTATTTTTAGTTTGGGTAGCTGGAAAGGAATTAATGCTGACGCTAGTCTCAATTGTAGGATTCATCTATAAAATACTAAATTTCATAATACTGATGGCATTTTTGCTACAGAGATTCAGTACCTCTGTCCACATGAAAGCCCAGATTTGGAGGATACCTCCATACATCATTGGTTTTGCTTTTTCAGCTGGTGAAAGGACCACAAGTTTACGTATGTAAGCATATAAACCTTCCCTGTTACCTGCTGAAGCAATAGCACCTGTAGTATCAGTACTAAACAAGGGGCTGTTCTGCATGCACAGCAATGCTGTTTGGCCTTGACATCTGCCGTTTCCATGTGAGAAATTTCAGGAAAATGCAAAGTTGGAGCTCTTCGCTTATAATAGCGGCTGGGATGCCTTGCTGCTGCTACTGCAAAGCTCAGATGTTCCCAAACAGAGCAGGTAAACCACAGCACAGTGTCCTCTGCTGGCCTGAAAACAGCCGCACGCCTCCTGGTTCCTGCAAGCTTTCCACATTTTTAGTGCTCTGCTCCCCAGGCAGGAGCATGTCAGTTGGGAAGCACATAGCAGGGGGGCATCCAGATGGGCATCTGAATTGCAAAGATCTTTTCTCCTCTAGATCTGTTCTACAAAACTGAGGACTCTTCACAGTACTTCCTATGGAAGTACCCAATAGATTTGATTTTTTTTTTTTTTTCCTAGGACAGTATTTTATTTAATTCTGCCATATGTCTTTTAGGATCCCACTAGGGAAGCAGAGCAGGTATAGATTTAAAGAAAGCTCCCTGTACAGTAACTAGGGATTTATTTCAGATCTGTTGTCCTTGTGTGCATTTTGCTATCTCGTCCTTTTTGGTCTAGATCCATGAATCCAGGGCTGACAGAGCCTGCTGTTGCACTTGTCGGTGTGCACACTGTGCAGTGTACATCGGTGGTGCATTGCCACATACTCAGTTACAGCGAAGATAGGAACAAGCTGCAAATTTTCTGTAGTTCTTCTGCTTACAATTCTAGAGGCACCGTGTCTGTATGAGAAGATCGTAAAAAATGTGCTTTTTCTTTCAAAAAAAGACAGGTGGCTTCTTTCCTGACTAGAAGTTGTTGGGAAGAGTTTGAGCAGGGTTACAATGGATCGTATACATTTATATTTGACGGTACCCACTGAACTTAGGCTCTTCCATCCAGACCATGAAACTATGCCGTGTTATGCAGTTGGGATTTTTAGTATCTTGCTATATGTGTCTGTCATGCTAGACAGCATAGGAGGAGCCTGAACCTGAACTCCTCTTGACAAGCTGATTTTTCTCTTCCAGAGCGGAAGGCTGAGTGGTTATTACTGCGGCGATGATTTACCTCCTCCGTTGGCTCCAAGCTGTGGCTGTGGTGGGGGAGTTTGGAGGCTGCAGCTCTTGTCCCAGCACTGATGCAGTTGTGCTGGTGCTAAATGGGTAGATAAAATGGGGTGTTGTGTAGTGTAACCGGGTGGGGGTCCTGGACCTGCACTCGTCAGCAGCTGCTCTCCCAGCGGGCTCCTCGCTGGTCGGATCAGTGCAGAAAGGAGCGTGTCACTTACCCCTGGCTTCCTGTCAGCTGTGCTGGGATGCAGCAGTGCCAGTGCTGGGGGATTTCCGGATGCGTTTCCATGACTATCTGGGTGCATGGCTGTAGGCGCTCACTGAGCACACCCTCGCCCGTCCCAGGGTGAGCCAAGCCCCAGGTGACTGTGACAGTAAGTAGAGCAGACAGCGATCCAGCCACACAGCCATCCTGCCACCATCAGCAAAGCTAAGTGGGGCACATCTATATGTGCTGTGGTTTGCAGTGTCAGCTTCTGCGACACTGGGTAAGATGTGGATCCCCCCAGGGTTCCCTGAATTTCTTGGGAGAGACTGTGCAGTGCTTGAACTATTTCATTATTGTCATTGCAAGTGTGCAGTCTTGAAAAAAATTATAAACAAACCTGCTTGTAGTAGTCTCCTGTATCCCAGCCGCAGGCTCATGGTGTGTCTGCTCCTTTGGGCAAGAGCCAGCTGCAGAGCGAGAGCCAGAGAAATGCTTTTTGGTCTCTGCCACCACTGACCGTGCATGGGTAAGTCCCTTTCTGTCGCACAACTAGTGGGGCTGGTAGAGGAGCACAGATGGTTAACAAAAGTACAGGTCGCAACCCGTATCTGCAGGTGCCAAGGCGGGAATGTTTTGAGTGTGCAGATGAATTTGCCTCTGGCTACAGCTTCAAGTCACTTTGTTTCTAATCCAGGTAGTGTGACAATGTCCTTTTTCCTATCACCGTAAGACTGTCTTTTCTCTGTCCTAGGGTCTGACGTTTGAGGAGGTGGAGAGCTTCTTCACTTTTCTGAAGAACATAAATGATGTGGACACAGCTTTGAGCTTCTACCACATGGCTGGAGCTTCGCTTGATAAAGGTATTAAAACTTCCAAGATGGACAGGTGCTGAAAGCTTGAGGGAGCACAACTCATGCTGTGTCTTTGGAGTTGGGAAGATGTCAAATGAGCCCAGGCTGACAGGCTAAAAACATACTGAAATCACAGTTCCTCCCTGTAATGAGAGGTTTAACTTGCGACGTCCATGGGTAAAGAGGGATTTCAGGCTTCATACTTCCCCTGTTTTATATATAGATGGGGGAAAAAAAATACTGAAACGTATAGCCTGAATAGATTAGGAAGCAGTGATTTCATAGTGACTGATTAGTAAGCGTTGATATCATGGTGATATCTTCAGCAGAACCATTCAGGCCTGATGCGTGCAGAGGCAAGATGACTTAGTGAGTATATCACTCAGGCTGTGGGACCAGAGCACAGGCACACCAGTGTTTCTTCTTCATCCCTGTCTTCTGGAGTGAGTTATTTTCCTCCTTTTACAAAGTACTTGAAAAATTTCTGTTGGCAAAGGCAAGCAGTATTATAAAGAAGTGTTCTTGCAAACTGTATCTTCTGTAGAGGGTCTCTGTGATTGACGCAGCAGAGGCACTAACCAGCAGTGTAGCTGGGGGTAGGAATGTTTCAACCCTTGTTTTGGTGCAGCTCTGCTTAAAAATTAGAGGCTTTGCTTAGAAATAAGGGCTGTGTGGCCAGATACTGCATTTCTGATCGGAAATGCAAGTAGTGGCAAGCACCTTTGGGAGCTTCCAGGTGTGCTGGAGGGAAGGAGGGAGAGCACTGGAATCCCACTGAGGTCCTGGACGGAGCGTTAAAATCTGTCCAGAGGAGGCTGTCTTCAGATAACCCACAGTCCAGAGGCTGTGCGTGGCTGGAGGAGCTGGCTGAATAAATCCCAGAGCTGGTGTTTCCTCGGGAGCTTGGTAATAGTGTGGTTTATTGATCAGACCAATCCATATCCTTCTTCGTCTCGTGTTTTTCCTTTTCTAAGCTAATCCCTATCAGGTATGTTCTCAGATCTGACACACTGATTTTTAAAAAAAAAAAAAAAAAAAAANGCATTTAAAAAAAAAAAAAGTCCAACTCTCTGCTGCCAGGATCTGTCACAAACGCATGCTTTTCTTTTCTAGATCTTTTTTTAAGAGTTTTTTTTTTAAAAAAACAACACTTAAACTGGGAATATATGAAAAAAAAAAACAAAAACCAACGATGGCAAACTCATTAAAAGTTTTTTAGGCTATGTGGAAATGCTTTTCTACTAGAAAGTTAAAGCTGATATATTTAGGCAGCTGCAAAATTAAATCTTTCAGAAGTAAGCTATTCTTCCAACAGGTGCTGTTGTGGGAATAGTAAGACATTAATAGGTTTTGGGGCAGTGGAGTCACAAAGGGAGTTAAACATGTCACATCTTTTCTTGCGTGTGTCAGCAGCCCTCCTCATCTTTGATTTTTTGGGGGAAAATCATCTGTACTCTTTGTTTTAGATCACTGTTATCTTAAGACTTAAGTTAAAAGTTAAAAGAACCTGATAGGTTTTTCTTTCACTTAGAAGTAAAAGGAGCAGGAAATACTGTATATGAAATACAGATGTGCTGCTGCTGTGTAGACCGCTTTCTGCAGCATCCCACGAGGAGGTAATAGCCCAGCAAATCCAGTTTACTCGGTGTCTACAGTAAATTAGCAATTGCACAGTCGTGGAATAGATATTTGTGGAGTATTTAGGTCCATGCGCAGTTGGTAAATCGGTGTGATTGCTGTTTAATTATGTGCGATTAACGAGCTTGTGCTGGAGCCGCAGCCACTGAGCTGGGAGTCCTTTGGCTGGAGTAAGAAACTTCAGGGAGGGTTGGTGGTGTGGCTTCAAACCGCTGGCAGGCTCGGCTGTCCCCACAGCCCCCTCCCTGCCTACAGGGTCCCGGCTGGCGGGAGAGACGTCCTTGGGCTCAGGCAGAAGAGGAGGGTTATCCTGCAAATCCTTTCTTCACATGTGTCTGGTAGCTGCCACGAATCACCCCTTGTGTCCTCCTGTGCTGCTCAACCCAGAGATGCTCCTGCATATCTGGCAGGAGGTGCGAAGAAAGCATTTTGGTGTGGTCCTAACGAAGGTGCAAAGCAAGCTGCAGCGATACACGTGGGTTTTGCAGCAGGGATCTGTGTGCCTCCTATGCCTAAATTGTCTATGTGTTACCCATTTCCATACATGTGCGCTCCAAGTATGGATATTGCATCCACAAATCGAGTAAGTGATAAATGGGGGTGTACTCTTCCAAAAGTCAAGCTTTCACAAGGTTGCTTATTAAAAACCAACAAATGTAAAAATTACTCATCATATTGGGGGGGGGAAGAAGAGTTTGTGTATCAAATAAATTGCTGCTAACCTAATGCAGCAAATGTTATTGTAATTTTAGAAGACTATTTAAAGCTTAAGAGGGAAAAAAAAATGGATGGCACCAGACAGCCATAGCCTGACAACCACTTTTCTGTGTTGAATTAAGTAGCCTCTTCTTCTAAAAAGGATCACAAACCTGTATTTTAATGACCCATAGAATAACACGCAGATTATTTGTTTGTCCATCTTTCATTTTACCAGGAACTTAATAGCTCATCATTCTCTTAAATCATAAGCAATACTCAGAAAACTTTCCTAGCCTGGGCTTACAACTGGCAGCAGGACAGGAGCTGAATTTGTCGCTTATTCCCCTTTTGAGGCGAGGGTGTGAATTGCACATTTTTTTGGCACTGCCTGTAGCCAGACTTTCCAAGCAGCTGCTCTGCTGGTACTGGCAGAGAGCCACGGTATAACTCCTTTGTGTTTCAGGGCAAGGCACAGATGCGTTTCGCTAGAGATGGGCCAAAGCAAGGGGAGACGGCTGAGCCTGCTGCTCGCTTCGGTGGCTCGGAGTGGGGCTGGAGCCCAGGAGGTGTTCATGGAAGAACATTTTGGAGCTTGAAATGGCAGCAGACTTGACAGGGAATTTGGAAGGAGGTAGGGGTTAGTTTTGAGTGCAGCAGGTAGCTGTGGAAGGAGGTACGGGTTAGTTTTGAGTGCAGCAGGTAGCTGTTATCGAATTGCTGTTTGCTTTAATCTGCCTTCAGAGCTGGATAAAAGAAGTCAGTCTCTGATGGAGGCACAGCTCAGGTGGCTCCTCTGGAGTAATCTCATGTAGTCAGCCCTGTTAGCTGTGGGTGGGCAGGACATCCGCAGGGTGGGTGAGGTTGGCAGGGATCTCTAGAGACCCTCTAGTCCAACAGGGTCACCTACAGTGGCTTGCCCACAGTCACCTTCAGTTTGGCTTTGGGTATCTCCAAGGATGGAGATGCCACAGCCTCTCTCTTGAGTGTGTAAGAAAGCCTGGAGGAGTATTTGTGATAATTTGCAAGAAGGAGGAGCCGAATGATGAAATCTGGTGTCTTGCAGGGGCGAGTCAGGGTCGTGGATTGTCACCTTTGCTATGCATTGACATGTGTGTGTCTGCACCCTGACGGAGAGAGATGGTGGAAGTGCTTGACACCGTGTCCTCAAGCAGGAGGGGTCTGGAGCTCGGCTGCCCTTTGGTTTTAGTATGTGCACAATTGCAGTGCAGTTTTTGCCAAGCACTGATGCAGTGAATTGTTGGGTAAAGCGCTGTCACAGCAGAGGCTGCCTATCCACAAGGCTTTGAGAAATCAGCTTGGTAACCCTGAGGACAAGCTCTCTGTAGATCAACAACTCTGAGAAGATACTGAATACCTTTCAGTTTAGAAACAACTTTCTGTGTTGGAATCTCCTTTCTTTACTTATTTATGACTGCAAATATTACATGAACAGTGGATCGGCTCTGCCTTTGGTCTGGTAGCTCCACCTTTTCCCAGAAGCATGATCTCCTTGACTTTCTGTCATGCTCCCTTTGATGTCAAAACAGATTCTACTCAGCTGCAGGGCTGCAGCCTCATGTTTTGAGAAGAAAAAGAAAAATGTGCTGTGCCACAGGGTTGCATAGGGTTTGCACATCTCTTCTGGATGGATATTCCAGTATGTACACATGTGGATGATCTGAAAAAAATTAAATACATTTTTGCTAGCTATATTGTTGATAATGGCATCCAATGTTTCCAACTGGGATGCTTAAAATGAAACGTGCGTGTATCAACGCGAGACCCTATGTAGCCTGATTTCTGGGAGCCCAAAATACATGTGTCCTGCCTCTTGCAGCCTGGGACCGCCCAGGGCAGGGAGCCCTGCGCCCGTCACCCTGGGTGATGTTGAGGAAACAAAGGCAGCAGCCCAGCTGCCTATTATTTTGGCCAAATGTGTGATTAATCTCAAGACAGAGGGGAAAAAAAAAAGTGAAGTTTGCCATCTGGCGAGGCTCTCGCCTGTAGAAAAGCCCTGTTTGTAAGCACTTGGTGAGGCATTACTCACAGTGCGGTTCTGGGAATTGGAGTGAAAAAGATAACTGTGTCAGACGCTAAACTTGCATAAAATACTCAGATGGCTCATTAAAGGAACCAGTGGGAGACACTAAGACTTGAAATTTTAAAAGCCACATAGCTTTTTAAGATAGAAACGCGGAACTCATTTTTGGTGGTATAAAATCCAGGAGACTTTCCTGCGTAAAGAGGAACGCAGCCATACCAAAACCCCAAATCTGGACAAGCTTTGTTTTAGGAGATGTTTCCCCAGGCAGCACCTATTTCATTTTGCAAAATGGAAAGAAAAGACACTGGGAGGTTTACTTCAATTTTATTTGCCACCCCAAGACACCTCGTAGTCTGGAGCGTGTGTGTCAAAGGGGAAAGCAGACACATTTGCCCCTTCCTTTATGACTCCTTAAAAACCACCAAAATTGTTACCGAGCACAGCACGGTCACACAGCCCCTGTGAAATAACATTTTTGCAGAATTTTTGCATCGAGCAAGAACAACATGATGGAGGCAACACTTTGCGCAGTTGGATTAATAAGAGAGGAAGCAGTAACTGGCAGCTGTAAGTACAAATTACAGCTGGTAAAACAGGAGCCCTGAAAAATAAATAAGCGTGCATCAAAGACAAAGGAGGGATCAGGCGACACCCTGCAGAGGCTGAAGGAGGGGAGTGAAAACCCAGCAGAAAAATATGACTTATAATTAAAGAAATTATTCTGCCACTGTTTTTTTAGTATTAGGCTATAGCAAATAACTTCTTCAGTAGAAGGGTCCCCAGAGCACCAGGAGGAGAGAACGGTATTGAAGCTTGGTTGAACACCTTTAAAGAATTACATTTAAAAGGAGTTTGATGAAATTCGGCGTTCCTGTCTGAGGAAATTCAGAGTTGGTTTTGCTGTCTAAAGGTATGAGTCTCTGCTAAGAGATGGCTTACAGCACTTAAAACCTCTGTCATTGCCGAAGTTGAGATGTTTTAAAGTGCCTCCACAGCAGAAAGACTTTCTGAGGAAAAACAAAAAAGCTGAGAAATAAGTAACCTAAACCTCTTCTATTTTCTTGAGCTTTACATGTTACTGAAGCCCCACAGCAGCGCATGTGGCAGGTAGGAGTTACAGGGCCTGTTTTGCTGGAGCCAGAACTGTATTTAGGGAATGAGCATCGCCTAACTGGGCAGGAGAAAGGTGCCTTTTACAAAGACCTGTATAAAATCCAGAGGCAGGGCATTTATCTTGGTAAAAAAGAAGACTATACCATCCACCATTCAGCTCCTGCGTTTGCTGCCGCGTCGTGTTCGTGGCGTTTGATCCAAGAGGACCTATAAATACTGCATTATCCCCGTGCAATTTATAGTCACCCTCTCCTCTGGTTTGGGCTGTGTGTGATGCTGGCCATCAGTCCTGCCCTCTCGGATCAAGGGGGAAAGCTGAAGGCAGCTTTGTCATTTAATTTGCAAGTGTTTGATGTCAGTGTGAGCTAATTAAATGGTGGACCATTAAAGCCCTTTTTGGAGGGCTGCTGCCATCTAATGCGCCCGCTTGCTTGTGTTGCAGTTTGTTCATTCGATCGTGTTGTGTCTCACTGGCTAATTTGTGCGTATTCAGAAGGAAGAGAGCCAAAAGCAAAGGGATGCATGGACGTGGTGGCTGTCCCTGCACTGAAAATGTGAATTCCCCCGTTTTCTTGCTATCTTAAGTTTTCTTGAGAGCTGTGCCACTTGCGTGGCGCGGTATATTCTGCAGCCTAGTTGGCGTGGGTGGGCTGGGAAAGACGTGCGGTCTCCCCGCGGCTCCGTTGGCAAGGTTTGGGCATAGGGCCGGGGAACAAAATTAATTCAGGTTTGCTTTAATGATCGCATTGCGTCTGCCCTCCCCAAAGCAGGCTCTGGTTGCCAGCAGGACATGCACAGAAGCAGCAGCCGTATCCTGACTTACAGTGCCAGAACTGAAATATAGAGTACTAACGGCAGACCAGAGCGACATCTCTCATGTAGGAAAGGATTTTAATTCAAAAAGAATAATTACAGGGAAACAGTATGTACCTGCCTAGATATATATATTTTAATACGCCTTCTGTTTAATTTCAGTTTTCTCCTGCATTGTTTAGTAAAAGGAGGGATTTTATAGGGGAAGAAGGACCTGGTGGTGGCTGTGGATTCCTCCCCCAAAACTCCAAACCTCACTCAGGAGAGCAGAAATGGGGTGGAAGGAACCAATAATCTGAACATTCATTAAAAAAAAAAATCTGATTAGAAACACTTTATGCAGTTTCTAATTAATCCAGTTACAGTAGAGCTAGGTTGCTTATTTTTTTCTTTTCTGACATATAACTCTTCAAAATTTCTGAAGGGACCAGAGTGCATGAACCCAGAAGAATGCTGTGGATGAAAACAGAGGCTTTTTTTGGTTTCAGTCTGAGTCTGTGTTGCACCACTTCCCTCTTTTGCACGGCTGAAGGGGAGCTCCACAGCTAAACGTTCATCCCAGTTGCTGCGAGCTCGCTGCTGTGGTGCAGTCTCTCCGGATGGGGTTTCCACGGGTCAGACTTTGTAGGGCAGCAATTTAACTTTAAATACGCTCATGTTCATGCAAAGCCCTTCCGTTTTATCGAGTATCTGCAAAGTAGCAAAGCGTTTCACCTGTGACAAACAGTGACAACCGACGTTTTCCTCTTTCAATTAGCAGGCGTCAAAGGGAGACTAGAGGGCAGCCAGACACACACGAATGCATGTAGGGAAACAGCTACACCATCCCAGTGAGGGCTGGGTTTTTTTTCCCTTTATGCAGCAAAATCTACTGTATAACCCTGCCAGATTGATAGCTCCACAGATTGCTCTTTTCTAGAGGCGTGAATAAAACTACCGCTTGCTTCTTTGCTGGTGAGCTCAGCTGCCAGTCTAGGGGGGGGAAGTGAAATAATTCGTTATAACTCTCTACTTTATTGCAAGGTGAACCTTGTCTTCTCGCTGCAGAGCCTGTTGCAGGGAGAGGGTGCATGGGTTCATTCTGCAGTTACTGGCACTGGGTTGCTTAACAGGAAAAGTGGTTTTTATTATTCTCAGCCTGTTGGAATAGTGGTTTCATATAGCATGATCTTTGCAGTGCTGTCAGAAGGAGCTGCCTTGTTGATCCAGGAGGTTTCCCACCTGGTGTTTGCTGCAACACTGGCACTTCTTCTGATTTTGTAACCAAAGCGGGGGAAAAAACCCTCTCATCAGTGTTTTTAATATTTATCTCAAACACGAGGGTAACAGCACATCAGTGCTCACCACAGCTGCCCCTCCACACCCTGTGTGGTGTTGCAGTAGGAAGGCGAGGCTTTGAGTAACCTGGTTTTGAGGCATGTGTTGAGGACAAAGCTTATTTCAAACCTCTCTGTGCATAGCCTGGTTTTGTGAAGGCAGTTTTCTGTGGGGGAATTAGTCTTCCCCTCCTCTGCCTGCGTTCACTGCGGTCAGCACATCACGACATCTCGCTAACCTTGTGCCCTCCTTCCGTTGCAGTGACGATGCAGCAAGTGGCCAGGACGGTGGCCAAGGTGGAGCTCTCCGACCACGTGTGCGACGTGGTGTTCGCACTTTTTGACTGCGACGGTGAGTGACCCCAACCTTGTCCCATTCCTCTCGGCCAGGCTGGGTGAGAGTCGATCAGGAGGAAGAAATACAGAGGAAAAAGCACTAGCCATGAAAGCTTGCCACGGCCTTGGCTCTTCTTGCCGTGCTACTGTCCACTCTTTGGCCATGGGTCTGTACTGATCCTCCTGCCCTTTTAGGAAGGGTATCTGATGGTACCCAGCACCCAAAATGTTGATCTTACAGCACTGGATGCAAGTGTTTGCATCTGTGGCTCGCTACACACCTTACTCCCCCCCC